>JBBPBX010016603.1:0-47928 GCA_038048925.1 Garcialebias charrua | reverse complement strand
AACCTTCATTGGCTTCCTGTCGCCTACAGAATTCAGTACAAAACTGCTCTCATTACACATCAATGCTTACATGGAGCTTCACCAGATTATCTGAAGGATATTCTTATTCCATACTCATCCACCCGGTCGCTGCGGTCACAGAACAGTAATCTCCTTCACATTCCGAGAACCAAATTAAGGACCATGGGAGACCGGGCTTTCAGTGTGGCTGCCCCCCGCCTGTGGAACTCTCTTCCTGACTGTCTGAGAGCCCCACAGTCTGTGGTTGACTTTAAGAGCGGCTTGAAGACCTTTCTTTTCAACCGAGCATACTCTACCTCCTCATGATTCTACTTTTGATCTTAGTTGATACTGTTATTGATTTTACTTGTTTTATTACTTGTTTTATTGACATTTAATTCTGTTGCACTTTGTAGCACTTTGAGATTTTCATTAATGAAAAGTGCGTTATAAATTGAATTCATTATTATTATTATTAACTCCACGCTGTACAGGGCAAGGCCCTCAGAGGCATGGGTTTCAGCCCTCCACCTCTGCCTAGCACTTTTCAGCTAGGCCAGAGAGTGCCTCTCAAGCTATGCCAGAGTCTCTCAGACCTGTTGGCAGCAGCTATTGTCTGTGCGTCCCGGGCCCTATTAAGAATACGCCCTCTGCAGATATGGATCAACAAACAATATGGCTAAACAAACAAACAGGTCCTGCCCCCCTCAGGCGAGCAGGGAGGTTTCTGATCAGCTCAGAGTGTCTGACCACCTCAAAGGGAAGATGGGAAGCAGTCTGCAGAAACCAGAACGCCTAAGGCCTCTGGAAACAACAGGAAGCAAGATTACACAACAACTTCCTGGAATGTAAGGCTGTTTACCTGTCAATGAAACACTTAAAAAAGGGGGCTGATTGCAGGACAGCATGTCCTGGTAAAATCAGACAACAGGACAACAGTGTCCTACATCAGCAGGGAGAGGGGGACAAGGTCCCGACCCCTCCTCGGTCTGACACACAAGCGGCTCACGTGGTACGGCCCCAGAATACTGTCCTTGAGGGCGCATACATCCCGGGCGAGACAAACCACGGGGCAGATACCCTCTCAAGAGGACCGCTGTTAGCCTCAGAATGGAGGTTGAACCCACGGGTCGTGGACCAGATCTGGTCATGATACGGGCGGGCATCCGTCGATCTGTTCGAATGCAAAACCAACACGCACTGCGCTCTGTGCTTCTCTCTGAAGGAAACAGACGCGCCGCTGGAAGCAGGTGCCCTGGCCCACAGCTGGCCAGCAGGGGTGCTATATTACGCGTTTTCCCCCGTCCCTCTGATTCAGGTGACATTGGAACATGTACGCAAGGGAGCTCTTTCCCTGATATTAATAGCCTCCAGATGGCTACAGAAACTGTGGTTCCCAGAGATAATCTCACTGTTGTCAGGAACACCGTGGCAGCTGCCCCTCACACACACACACACATACACAGGGACCTGTTGACTCAGGTACACGGGCAGCTCTTTCACTCACGTCCAGAACTGTGGCAGCTCTCAGCCTGGCCGCTGAGAGGAACAGGCTGTTGGCCTTTGGCCTTCCCAGCAACGTCACAAACACGATACAAGGAACCAGATCACAGTCAACTCAGACTCTCTACGCTCGTAAATGGCGTGTTTTTGAGGCTTGGTGTCTGGAGTGGAATATTATTTTATATTCCTGTGACTTGGTCCAACTCCTCACCTTTTTACAGGACCTGCTGGAGAAAGGCCGCTCATTTTCCACCATTAAGGTGTTTTTGTCAGCCATCTTGGCATGCCACGAAGGCTGGAGGGGTAAAACACCCGGTGCTCACCCTCTCATGATACGTTTCATGAAGGGCGTACTGAGGACAAGACCCCCAGCAGGACTTTGGCCCCTGATGGGACCTACAGTTAGTCCTGGATGCTCTTTGTGAGCCTCCATTTGAGCCTATTAGCAGCATTAAGATAGATTTGTTATCTTATAAAACTGCCTTGCTCTTAGCTCTTTGCTCAGCTAAACGTGTGGGTGACCTCCATGTTTTCTCTGTACACCCAATGTGTACTAGGTTTGCCCCTGACGGGTCAAAGGTCACCCTGCGTCCAAACCCTGCATACGTGCCAGAGGTTCCAACTCTATATCCCAGAAGTCTGGATTTTGGTCTCTCAATGTTTCCTCCCTACCCTGTCCTCTCTGAAGGACAGAGGAGGTGGAATGCACTCTGCCCTGTCAGGGCCCTAAGTGCTTACATTGAAAGTACTGTCAGTTGGAGAAAATCAAACCAGCTGTTCGTATGTTTTGCCAATCCAGCTGCTGGCAGAGCCCTTTCAAAACAGCACCTCTCACACTGGGTGACCGAGGCCTTAGAGAGGGCTACAGCAACAAAGGTCAACAGGTGCCCTCTGGGGTACACGCCCATTCCACTCGAGGCCTAGTGGCATCGTGGTACCTTTTTTAAGGGTGTACCAGTTGCAAACATCTGTACTGCTGCAAACTGGAGTTCAACAAACACGTTTGCAAAGCATTATAGTTTGGATGTCACTGCATGTGACGTCACTCAGGCTGTACTCTCTAACCCAGAGTAGGGAACAGCCAAAACGCCTGATGTATAAGGCTGAAGTTCTCACAAGCATGCATTTTACTGAGCTTTCAAGGGCGTGAATGAATTACGTTCCCATAGCAATAGTGTTGCACCGAGTGACTGACTGATAAGGGAACTGAAAGTTATGCACCATAACTCATGTTCCCTGAAGGAGGGAACGAGGTGCAACACAGTTGGCCCTTTTCAATGCTGAAGCTCGGTGAAGTGCACTTGGAGACAGTTTGGATGGGCGTCCGCGTCTAAGTACCCAGAGGGCGGGGCCTCTGGGGTGACGCTGATGCCCCCTGCCATAAAGGCGTGAATGTATTCCTTCAGGTAACTGCGCGGGGTGCAATTTCCCATAGAAATAGTGTTGCACCTCGTTCCCTCCTTCAGGGAACATGAGTTATGGTGCATAACTTTCAGATACAATTGCTCACTTCACTCACCAGGATTTGTCACTCTGTGCCACCTGAGACAAGAAAAAAACTACCTCTGTTTCTATACACAATGTAACATCCACCCCCTTTAATATCTTGTATCAAAAAATATTATTTGCCTTCCCTTTTCAGTTCCAGTCCATTACAACATTCATCTTGAAAACTACAAACATTCTCTCTTCAAATCCTTCAGTGTCAGGGGGCACCGTAGCCTGGTTAAAACCAGACCCTTGTCCTTCACTTCGCTTTGGACTAGGCCAAAGCAAAGTGAAGGACAAGGGTCTGGTTTTAACCAGGCTAGGGCCACCGGCTTACCTCTTGCTTAAATGAAATGAAAGATCCCCCCCACCCTATTTCTTAACAATTTCTGTTTTTGGAGCAACAATATTTATGACGAATAGCAATAATATGTACTGGTAATATGTAAGTTTTCTCTGTTTAGAAGAATATCTAACCTGTCATAGCCTTACTTGTAAGATCAAGAAGGTTTGATCAGGTTAATAGCTCTATATCGGTAGTTTTATGTTGAGATATAGCATCAGAACAGATTATAAAATTAACAAATGTTGCTGTGTTTCCCTTGACAACATTAGGGTCAAATCCCATACCTAGATGGTTAGGATTTTCTGAAGGAGATGGGATTTGACCTAAATTACATTTGAATTTGCCCTCATGTATGCTCAATAATCCAGGTTTAAGTCGGGTCCTCTGGACTTATTCTTCTTTGTTGAAACGTTTTGTCGTTTCGTCTGTAGATTTGAGTTTGTCATAATTTGCCATTGTACTTTACCTGACTGCCTAGTCTCTCTGAATAAGTAGTATTTTTTCTTTGCCACTTTCTTTAATTACATGCATCCTGCTGTTGTGATTTTACTCCATCTGAGAAA
This sequence comes from Garcialebias charrua, assembly GCA_038048925.1. Lineage (NCBI taxonomy): Eukaryota > Metazoa > Chordata > Actinopteri > Cyprinodontiformes > Rivulidae > Garcialebias > Garcialebias charrua. The sequence continues at coordinate 44,028 of JBBPBX010016603.1, read as the reverse complement.
CTGAAGCCCATGGAGAGTCTCGCTTTCCTTAAGAGTTTTGTCATAGATCAAACTCTTGAGTCAGCAACGTGGGCGCTATGTGACCAGAGGACTCAGATGTGAAAACCTCTTCAATTGGACTTGGATGCATGACATCATCCTCCAATGCTGTTCTAGATTACAATTTCCAAATGACTCCAGTTGAACACGATTGTGAGATGGGCATCCTTTGGCCTTGGAGTTTTTTTTTTCTTCCTTAAATACGAATGAATGTTAGACTGAAGAGAGAGGAAAAAGGGTCAGCGTTATAACCACTAACATTGATTTTAATCTGTGTTCTAGTATTACTCTTATTGTGTATTTGCTCATGAATATTAATGTTTATGTTTTTTTTTGTTCCCATTTTTTGAGGACAGTAGAAGGGGGAAGGGCTGTGTATACTCTATGATTTGAAAAGGACTGAGTATTATAAGTAAAGCTTTTTAATCCACAGTCACTGTTTTTCTATCATTCTCTTACTTTCATTTTTGCAGCATTTGCTTGGATTTTTCTGAGTGCATTTGTATGTTCAACCTTGTGTTGCATAATAAGGACTTAAAGGGGACCACATATTGGTTTTTTTAATTTTTATGGTATGTCTGTGTGCTATCCAGACCCCGTTCATTCAATTTAATACAAAAAATAATTCTTAGATAATAAATTATACCCTTTTTAATTCTGCCATTTCTAACTTCCGTTCTAAACGAGCTGTTTATGATAATGAGCTCTGAAGTCCACGCCCGTCAAAACTCTGTCTCCGCCCTCTGTAACTGCCAGTATCTCAAATCTGTTGTTGTTTTAAAATTAGCCTTTTTTTATTACTCGTTTTACTTACTGTTAGTGCTAGCTTAAAAGATAACTTACTGAAAGCTGTTTGTGTGCGCCGCCATTAGCTGCTCCTATTATCATGCCCTCCCGAATCCGAGCTCTTCCTCCTCCTTCGGTAACAAACAGCCCGCGTAGCTCCTGCTAGTTGCATGCGGCGCTTTGGTCCACGGTTGCACATCCAATCCAGACAAACGCAAACTTCACAGAGTGTTTCCAGTTAATTTATCCGTATGAGGCAACCTAACCTCTGACCGGACCGGACCCACACTGTCCTCAAAAGCCAGCAGCTAACTGCAGCCCGATCTCTCCGAAAGAAAAAAAAAAAGATGCCGTGGCCGGGACGCGAACCCCGGTCATTTGGGTGCGACACCAGTGTATTAACTCACTGACCTACAGGTTCAGTTGAACAACAGCAGTCCTTCATCGTATAAGAAATACATACAACCACCTACTTTTAGAACGCTGGAGTTTTGATTAGATTTTGATGAAGTGAAAGGTATTATTAAAATAAATAAGTTGCTAATCTGAAAATATATCGATCAGTGGTGCTTGATGGTACAGACTGTCGCCCCGCGAGAGAGTGTTGTGTGTGCACAGTTTTCTGCCGGCTGCGCGTTGGGAGCGATCGCTATTACACAAAAAATTGAACTAAAACGTAAAAATAACAATTATAAAGTATTATTATGTCGATGTATATATCTAGTCTCACCCCGATTTCACCGAAACAAAAGGCTTTAAAAAAAAGGGGGAAAAAAAAATGCCGTTGACAGGATGCGAACTCCGCTCTCCTGCGTGGCGTTCAAGTGTCGTAACCGCTCAACCAAACTGACAGTTGTGCAAAAGCAGTCCTTCATCATATAAGAAACAAGTCCAAACCGCGAGAGTGTGTGTGCACAGTTTCAACGAGACAGAGTTCATTCAAACAAGGTAATAAAACATTATGGTTTTACTCAAGATGTGCTGCTGGCTGGAGCAGGGCTGAGCCCATAGCCCCCCCGGGGGCTAAATAAATGAATAAATAAATAAATGACCGCCAGGTCAGCTCCAAAACTGCTCGGCAACGGTGACGTTTTTTATACTGAAGTGGGTTGAGCCGCACCAGGGGTTGCTAGTTGAGGGGCTGGACTCAGGTTTGGTGTGGGTTGTGGCTACGGTTTGTGACGTCACAAACCGCAGGAAGTGCAATCGGAGTGTTTCTATCAAAGATAAATAAATATACTTAGAGTAAATAAACCACTGGGTGCATTTTTTTAGCACTAGGACTGTTTTTTTATGAAGTACATACCCAAAGTTCAGTAAAAAAAGCATTAAAAAGTGAATTTTGTATGTGTGGTCCCCTTTAAAGACCCACTGACATGATTTTTTAATTTTCTTAAAATTGCTCAAAATCTATATCTTTTATCATTTAAATATGTTCATTTTTGCAAACAAAATGCTAAATCACTTTAATTTTGCTTTAAAAGTGATTTTGAACTTCAAGCCGTGTTTAATCATGGGAAATCCAATTACACACGAACGCACCATCTGTGATGTAACACTGGGCAGAGGGCTCTGGTCTCTTTAATAGCGGACCATTTAAAACCCGACGAATTTAGCAATCTATGTGAAGATTTGAGCTATTTGTCTTCATTTTGGGAAGCAGAAAATAGTTTGGGTGATGGAACAAGAAACAACAGGATCTAATTTAGGTCTGATGCTGTATCAGACTTACTTTCATGTCGAGCTGCTCATACCTGCGCACTGTGACAAGCCCAGAGCTCTGCCCGGTGTGACATCACAGATGGTGCGTTCGGGTGTAATCAGATTTCCCATGATTAAACACGGCTTGAAGTTCAAAATCACTTTTAAAGCAAAATTAAAGTGATTTATCATTTTGTTTGCATAAAGGAACATATTTAAATGATAAAATATATATATTTTGAGCAATTTTATGAATAGTAAAAAATCATGTCGGTGGACCTTTAAACTCACATCTTGGTATTTGTATAGGGTTACTGTATTTGCAATAAATAACCTCACAGTCAAGCTGCTGTTTTGTAAGACAGACAAAAGTAAATGGGCTAAAAGAAAGTGGTTGCATTTGTGTTTGAAATGGGAGGAAAATGCAAATATGCTGATGTGACCTATTCTTTTAGTTAACATTTTAGCAACAGAACGTGTACATTTGGACCAGCAGACTTCAATCACGTCACTCAGAGCTAAGTCACCCAGAGGCAGCATCAAAGCTTAAGCCTACACACTTTATTCGATCGTATTATTGTGTGTGTTTTATATAATTACTTTGCAAGAGTGTGATATGTATGATCGGAGAAAAACAAGACTTTTGATTGATTAGTGTTAGGCTTATGGACTGTTTTTCACCCTGGGCCTTGACAGGTGTCATGATTCTTAGAATGCGCAGTTTGTCATTCAAAGCAGGGTGAACTTTCATGAACTGAGGTTCAACTTCTCTTTCCACTAAACTTTGTTGTTAGTATTCTAATTACCGGTAAAATATTTTAACTACCATATTTTCCAGCCTATAAGTCAGTTTTTTGCAGAATTTTACATGTCCTCCGACTTATAGGCCGAAGCGACATATTTAGGGATTTTTCCCCCCATATTTATAAACCAATTTTTGGCTGAGATATGAACGTTTCCATTCATTCTGACAAAAAAAAAATTGAACAGTACCACTTGCAGCCACTTGATGACAGCATGGTAGTAATAGTAGTATGGCATGCTGTTGTATAAGGAAATAGGTAAACGAGGAATGACAAATTCAAAAAAGTTCAAGACAAAAACAACTGGACTTTATTATACTATACTTTATACTTTATTGTTTTTGTCTTGAATTTTTTTGCATTTACTATTAGGGGTGCAGGAAAAAAATAATTTTTTAAAAGAATCTAGATTCTTAGTCCTGGCGATTCAGAATCGATTCTAAAAGCCCCAAAATCTAGCTGATGTGATGTCTCTCTTAGTTAATCCTAGATGTTATTATTGTTTTTCTCTTGCATTTGTTGTTGGATGTAACTGGGACCCTGTGTACATAATCTCGTTTTCAACACATGTACTACATGCGGTGCAAATGACAATAAATTCTCTCTGACTCTGACTCTGACTCTGAAAAGATAAAGAAAATAAAACCATATCTCATAGTACAGTACAGTATAAGAATACATAAAATGAAAGGTGGCAGAAAGAAGAAGAAATCTTATTTTATCTTCCCCTTTTTTCAAAAACAAAACAAGTTCAAACAATCAATTCAAACAATAATCTTCTATAAGTAACTGAGCAAAAAGCTAACCTAATACTGGTTATTTAAGTTACGGAATTTAATGCATTCCTGTATTATTTGTTCCTATTTTTGGTATAAATATCAAACGATGCAAAAAATTTGATACAATAAGGAACCTAAAATTATTGTTTTAAATAAATGTTCTATTTGTTTACATTGTTGTTTAATGTTTTCAGTTTAAAATTATTGTTTTAAATAAATGTTCCATTTGTTTACATTGTTGTTTATTCTTTTCAGCTTGTCAGTTACAAAACTGAAACTAAATTTATGACCATTTTAATAGAAAAATCGTTTCTGAATCAAAAATCGTTTCTGAATCGAAAAATCGATTTTGGATTGGATCGAATCGTGACACCAAAAATCGGAATCGAATCGATTCTCCAGACACTGAGAGATTTGCACCCTACTATGTCCTGGATGACTGAGAATCTTCCAGCTATTGACTCAATCGGCCTGCCATACCTTCATTCTGCTCGTTGCTTGGAACCGTCAAAACGGCTGCACCACTCCGGCGAAATGCAGCTAATTTGACCATTGTAGTGCATTTATCAAGCAAATGTTAGACTGAGACACACTTTTGCTATAATTTTGAGCAAACAAATAATTGTTGAGGTGCTTTTCATTGTCGGAGAAATGAGCCACATTCCATCCTCCTCATTTTTCCTCCCTCTGTGTGCTCTCGGGAGCACCGAGGCAGCAAAACTATTTTTGAAATTCAGCTGATTTGACCATCAAAGTGCGTTTATTAAGCAAACATTAGACTGACACACACATTTACTATAATTTTGAGCAAACAAATAAATGTTTCAGGTGTTAATCTTGTTACATTTCAAAGAAATGCGGAGGCTGCCCGCAGCTTCCGTGACTCGGGTTTTGAAATGCAGCTGATATGACCGTCAAAGTGCATTTTTTAAAGGACAACACCCACCGTGACAGTAACAATTCACCATATTGGAGAATTACTGTAGTATTTTATGAATTTTATTTTCATTTTTGCATTTGGGCCAGGCGAGGGTTAAAAAAAAAAAAAAAAAAAAACCCACTCCCGAATGAATCCGGAAACCTGGCCGAAGAGTCCCGAAGGGTCATGCCTTTTGTTACATTGATCTCCACCCAGAAAGCAAGGCAGAAGGTAGGAGTGAGTTTCCATGGAGGTTTATGAGAGTGAGAGTAAAACTGCATATTTCCTGGTGCATTTTTGTGTACAACTGGACCAGTGGTCTGCTTTTATTTTTTATTTATTTTATAGACCTTTTTAATAAGATATAACACCGCTGCGACTGTTGCTGGCTGCTCTCCTCTCCTCTGCCCAGAGAGGAGCGAGCCGCGCGGCTTCTCCCTGGCTCCCCGTTCCGCTGCGTCAGCTTTGAAGTTCGTGCCGGGGCTCGGTTCTGTCCCAGCCTTGTTGCTGGAGCACGGGGAAGCACGGAGAGCACGGGAGAGCACGGGGAAGCCCGCGCGCTCAGAGCTCCGCGCTGCGGCTGCCTTTCTACTCCCGACCTGTCTGGTCAGGGGAGAGAATAAAAAGGCGATGCGGAAATGAATGAATTTGTCGCGATCAAGCGAATTAAACTAGTATGTCTACGTGGATGCTGCTCAGAATATGACAGACATCAGTGAGCAACCGCTTCTCTTTTTTTTTCCTCTCTTAGAGCAGCGGTCATGGAAGTTGATGAAGGCTTATTAAAACTCCGCCTGTAACTCCAAGGCGGAATCTTTAGTGATGTGAATGCCCATATTTGGAGAGGGGCAGATCTTCCCGGAGCTTCTGCTAAAATCTGCTATAAATCATGAAATAACACATTTTGCATTATTTCTCTACAATATAAATAAACGCTCCTGTATTATTTTTAAATAAACTAATAAATATTAATGGCGATGCAATTTGAAAACATGGTGGGTCATGGACTTTAAGGAAAAGTTAGACTGAGACACACCTTTACTATAATTTTGAGCAAACAAATAATTGTTTTTAAGTGTTAATCTTTTTCAATTCTTGTTAAATTCCTCCCGTTCTTACTCCCGTGGCCGTCATTTGGCAGCTCGTCAATTTTTGGTCCACATTTCCGGGTTCGGCCCACATTTCCGGGTTGTCATCAGTGACGCGTAACAAAATGTGATGCATAATAGATACAATGAATGTGTACGGCAAAGCAACATATTTATGGATTTTTCCACTTTATTAGACAAATATGGACTGATGCGACTTATAGGGTGAGCGACGTGTCCGATGGAAAATACGGTACCCTTTAGGGCTCCTCTGCTTTGGCGTGCGCTGTTTTAACATATTTCTTGTTCATGTGTTTCTTCTTGGTTCAAACTGTGCAGCTTACTGGTACATTTGCAAGAATAAGGCTATTGTAGGCATTTTACTGTTTCAGCATGCTTTCTTTAGGTGCGTTATTGGTTGTAACTATTGTAATTGAATAATAATGTGGTAGTAAGGTATTTAAACACTTACTGAGCCACCATTATTGGATGCGCAGTTTAGCAGACTTTAATCTTGCACAAACTGCCACCAAAGTGCGAGTTCTTCCTTTTTCCGATACTAAATTGTTTTTACTGTGATTAATCAGAAATGTAATTTCACGCTTAGACTTCAATTTATATTGGTCTACCAAAAAATAGACCTTTTATTGAAACTATCACAAGAATTACATTAAACATTTGTATCGATATTAGCTCTGATTTAATAACTACGTTGACAAGAATTCAAATTAAAACAAACAGACAATTAAAACTTAACTGTTGGCACATTACTTGACAGATTAATAGCTTATGAAAAATAAGAAATAGGAGGAAGGAGTTCTGGAGCTAAGTTAAGCTAAAGTTGTTTACTTTGAACCAGACTGTCCACAACTGAATTGAGCGAGTCGGCGCTAGACCACGCGTAAGTGATAGGTTGAAACGGTATCGTAGTGTCTGACTTGAGCGTCCTGAGAACTTTATTAATCGGTTCGACGTCGACGACTTTAGTTCCTTCAAAACGGAGTTGTTCAATTGTTTTAGGGTCTATCTCTAAGCTCATGTTTGAAAAGCACTCGGAATCTTCCAGAGTAGATTCCCACCGATCCGGATGGAGGTGGTAGAGTGTCAGTTCACCAATGTGTACAGTTGTACCTTCGGGGACACTGATCCACATTGTTTTATCTGGGAGGGTCACAAGTTTGTTAGCCGCGGGTTGGTGGTCGTACACCATCGTTGCGGTTCTCTGGGGAACATTGACTAACCAACGTGACCCAACTATATTCAAGCTTGTCATAGCTTGTAAGCCAGTGCTTAGTGATGATAAAGCCAAAGTTTGTCTTTAAAACGATTTAGAATAGTATTTGTTTCAACTGTATTGGAGATTGGTTTAACTTGTAGCATTCTCACATCCACTGTAAGATTCTCATTTTGTTAAATGCACTTGGGGTGTTTTATTGAATTTATTTATTAGACTCATTGAACCCCTGATGCATGCTCAATAATCCAGGTAGAAAAATCTAAAAAAGCTAAGTCTGGTCCTCTGGACATTCAAAAAACAAAACAAAACAAAGCAAAAAAAAAAGTGTTCTCTTTAAGCTGTGGACGTCCGACCATGAGCAAAAAGGTCCTCGTTCCTCAGCAAGGTGTTTCTACAATTTTTTTGCTTTGTTTTGTTTTGTTTTTTGAATGTCCAGAGGACCAGACTTAGCTTTTTTAGATAGACTCATTGAAGTTTCTATAGCAAACAAATTAATTTGACCTTAACAAGCCTTACTCTCCTGGCTCTTTGTTTATTATATAAATTTCTATGGTTATATCACTTTAGTCTAATTGTCTGTATTCTATAATGCCATGTAATTGCTAAACTCTCTTTGCTTTGGACATTACTATTTTGTAATTTATTTAGCCTTTTCTTCCATCAGTTTTAGTGAATAAATAATTATTGTTTAGATTGTTTTTTAGCCCTTGTGCAACCTGTTCTGTGTGTGTGTTTGTGTGCCAGAAGTAGCAGTTCAGGGTTGGTGCCAGACTCAGCACTTAGCCTGGCCCTGTGGTGTTTGACTGTGTATTTGTTTTGAAGCTTGGGATCTATCCTGGCTCTCTCATCAAGTATGCCGTTGGAGTCGGCTCTGCAGCAGAGAAGCCTAATAGAAAAAGCATGAGAGAAAAGAGAGTTTGGAGAAAGACTCTAGATGTGTCATACCACCCGCTCTCTTCCAGACTCTGTGCTCTCCTCTTTATCTTTGCACTTGCCAATTAAGCCTTTTCACTCTTATCTATCTCAGCCGGCTTCTCTTCCACATCTCTTCCCTTTCACTCTCCACCCCACTCTCCAAATTCCCCTGCTTTTATCCTCATTCATTTCCCAGTCATTCACAGCCACTGCTCTCTGTCTCATTTCCACCAAAATGAAAGTCATTCATACCTCACTTTCAATCAGCTCTCTGCAGCCTGGAAAAAAAGCTGTTCAGAGTTTTAGCTATCCTTCTTATACTGCAGGTAACATCAGAATGTCACACATATCGCCACTGTGACACTTTCAGCTCATCTTTGAGTCTCCGTTCCCATGCCCATATAAGGACTTCCTTTTTGCTTAAAAAAAGTGGCATCACTGTGTTGCTCTGATTCAAGCAGTTGCAGTGAGAGACCCCCCCTTCATTGATGGATCTGTGATGGTGTTTGTACTATCAGGAGCCTCTTGGGAAATACCAGCAGCATAACTATTGTTTCACACTCATTCCCTCTGACTTGTCTTGTCCATCTTCACACCAACTCCACTTCATCTTTGTCATGTTTCTCATGGACCAGAGCATTCAGCTCCTGTCAAACAGGAACATAGTTGTGATCCAGTGAAAACAGATTTATGAATGGGCTCCAGTGAGTGTGTTTCATGTCGTACAGCCAGCGTAACTGCTTCTGCTGATTGACGCAAGAAGTACAAACAAACCTGAAACATTCATTTTCAGGTTAACAAAACATTAAAAATAAATCATAGTTTCTGGTAAAAGCATCAGACAAGCAGCTGGATGGCTGGATGAATCAACGTGTGTAAGTGTTTGTCTGGTAGAGCGTAATGTAGAGTAACGTTGACACATGGCATATTGCATGAGGCAGAGGAGGGGATGAAGCATGCAGCATTAATCACGTTCTTCACCTACCAGCCTGTCTCAGAGGATGAATCACTCATCATTCTTCATCAGCAGCTGCTCATTGAGGACTGAAAAGCAGACTGCAGACACCGCTGTGTTGCTTGTACAAACTGTAGTACTGTTGCAGTACTAGTGCAGTTAAATACTGTGGAGTGAAGAGGAAACTCCTTACCAAATTATTATACTAATAAACAGTGTACTGATAAATTGTCAACATCTGCACCAGAAATTTACCAAAACCGACAGTATGTTAATCTATTATTAATGGATGACACAACTTGGTCTACACTCCTGAAATACACTTTTTGAATAAAACAAATTAAATAAGTAAAATGTACCAACCGTAGCATTGATTACACACATTTGCTGTGGCATACTGTATATGACAATGTTTGTACAAGCTTATGTAAATCAATATTACGATTAAAAGAGCCGATTCACTTTTTACATTACCGTAATTTTTTTCCACATCCACTGCTCCAGAGTTAAAGTGATGCAATTTGGTAAGACACACATTTTTGCTACTCTTTGGGAGAAAAAAATCATTAATGTCAGCAAATGTCATCTAGTGCTATATGTTGTCATCATCGTATGTTCCCATACAATGACGAAATTAGTTCCCTGCATTTAACACATCGCACATGAGATGCATCCAGGGGGAGCAGTGGGCAGCTATGTAGGCGCTTGGGGCACACATATTGGTTAGATGTCTTGTTGCCCTACCTCTACACCATATTGGCCTTCTAATCTAGTCAAAAGTCAAAGTCAAAGTCAACTTTATTGTCAGAACTGCAATATGTACAGGACATACACAGGATTGAAATTGCGTTTCTCTCAGTCCCTCGGTGCAACAGTAACCATCTAAACACTAAACACTAAAACATTTAATAAACATAAGCATAAAATAGTAAAAGTGTAACACTGTCCTGAGTTTTTTCATAGTAGTATAAAAGTATGAAAATTTACACCAACACTGAAACACCAAACACCCCTAAAACACCAAACACCCAATGAACATAAGCATAAAATGAAATAATAAAAGTGTAATACTGTCCTGAGTTTTTTCATAGTAGTATAAAAAGTATAAAAAGTATATCTATCCACAATATTCTTGGGGGTGTCACTGTAGAAGCGATAATGTGTCGTACTTCCGTTTGACCCCGGAAGTAGAATTTTTGCATTGGCTCCTCGTTGTTTACTTGCTAATCTGCGCGCATCGTAGAAGTTCTGTTAAAGTTCTGTTTTCTGTTATTTTGAGCTAATATTGTCACAAAGATGTCTTGAGGAGCTCGGGTACCTGTTGCGCTGTTCGTGGCTGTACGAATAATCAGACGAAGCTGAATTTGTGGCTGCAACTAGTGTGTGTTGAACATGCTCCGATAAGAAAAACCCGCATCCTTCTTTGTGGCTGGGCTACGAGAAACCACCTGAAAAAAGTCACCGTATCCTCCAGAGGATCGAGAACACCAGGTATGATTTAAGAGACAGCTTTTAGTGTTATGATTTTATGTAGTCAGTAATTAAATTATACTAATATTTTCGTTCATAACTGGCAAATAAACACACGCACCTATATATGTATGCTGTGTGTGCGTTTATTTATACATATCTATCTATATATTATATATATAATATAGGTGTGTGTTTATATATATATATATATATATATATATATATATATATATATATATATATATATATATATATAGTTATATATATATATATATATATATATATATATATAATATAGGTGTGTGTGTGTGTGTGTGTGTTCATAAATGAACCCTAATGTTTGTATAATGTACTTTTACTTTCAGATGGGCTTGATGAGAGTGTGGAGCTGCTCAACACCACCAGTCACATGCAGCATGACTGTTGGAATGTGGATTGACATAATGTCAGAACAAACCAACAACCTTATTCTATGGTTGCCCCGTGAAACAATTAAAGCAACATGTTTTGCAGAAAGCTAAAAACTTGGACTCCAGAAGTGAATCATACATGCAAATAACACTGTGAAATATTTATTGGCTGTTTCTCCCTCTGGAATAATCATGTTTATTTCAGATGCTTATGGTGGTAAATGCAGTGACAGGTATATAACACAGAACTCTGGGTTTCTGGACTATCTGCGTGCTGGAGATGAGGTGATGGGTGATCGTGGTTTCACAGTGAGGGACCTGCTGCAATAGTGTGGTGTGTCAATGTAATCGTTCCAGCATTCACACGCAAAGGATGCCAGCTTATTTCAAGTGAGAAGACATTAAATGTAAACATTTTTCTCAAACATGTACAGTACTGGTGTACTTACTGTAAACGTAACACAACTCTTAACATGTTTTTTTAAAGGATGCAATGTTAACTATATTACATTAGAAAAGTATTTGCTAAAATGATTCATTTGTTATGTACAATAGTTGCAAGGTTAGCTTTTTGTGTGCACTATATCAGTTAATTTTGGATTAAACTACTGTTTCTATCTAAATGTCACTTTTGTCATTATCAAGTTTTTAAAGATCGTTTCCTGTCTATTTCATTATTTGTTTTCATTTACTGTATTTTATTAAAAGTTCTCAAGGTGCTTCATTTGTGAATCAGTAAAGTCTTTGTCAAAAGAAATGTCAAGCTCCAGGTGCTCAGTTGGTGTCCAGATAAACATCTTGCAGCTCAAAAGTCCAAAGCAACATCATTGTTAGCTGGACCTGGTGATGTGGAGTTTTAATGCTTAGACTGGGCTTTATGTTTGTTTAAATAAAGTGTCCCACCTCTCTTAACATAACAGGACCAACCTTGTTAATGTGAAGATACTAATAAGCTTCAGAGCTTTTCAGATTGCTCATCGCTTCGCCATCTGAAGCAACTGTCAAAGTAGCTAAGTATGCTAGTAGCTAAACATGCTAGTGTACGTTATTTTCGGCCACTTCTTCAAGTCGTCCTCCCACCCCTCAACAGCTGTAGGTAGCGGTAAAACAATATCTCTACATTTGAGTTGTGATAGTTTGTGTTCCCACATATTTTATGACCTAAAACCTCTGACGAAAACCGGTTAGCGCGTTGCTAGCGTGTAACAAAAGTGCCGGTTCTGACTTTCGGCGGAAGTCGTTCACATAATTCGCGCAAAGCATCATGGGGCGTAGGAATATTGTGGATAAAATAAACTGAAGGTTCTAGCATTGACATTTGCAAAGAGTGGCACAGCAGCATATGAGTTAATGTACACAGTATATGTATGAGGTAGTTGATGTTGGTATAGAGGCAAAGTGGCATATGCAGTAAGGCACATAAGGCACATTTGGCATCCTTAGATAAGGCTAGTCAGAGAATACTGTATATGTATCAGCAGTAGTGTAGATATAAAAGTAGTGTAAATGTAAACAGTAGTAATAAATGTAAAACAGAAGTAATAAATGTAAACCGTATTAATAAATATAAACAGTGAATGAAAACAATAGTATGACCAGTGGTGGGCAACCAACCGCCAGGAAACGCTAAAGCGCTAATCCGCTAATAGCGGACCTAAACAATCTGTTAGCGCATTAGTGGTCCGACTAACTTTCATAATTCATAAGCGGATTTGCGCTTTCTAAGATTAAAATTCAGTACTGCTAATAGCAATTTATTTACAAGACCTCGTTTTCTTGAACAACTGAGGGTTTGGCTGTCAATGTTTCACAACATGGATGATCTATCCAACAGCGCCCCTCGCATACACACAGAAATAATGAGAGGATATAGCCTTCCTGCCAGTTTCTTTCAGTCACGGTTCTGATCCCACAATGCTTTGTGTCTGCTTACATACCAGGAAGACAATGGTTACAACTCCTATCCCAGCAAAAACACTGTTAACGTTTGTAATCCAGAGACTAAAATTTTGTATGTATTGATTTATTTTACTTTAAAATAGGAGCTCCTTTTAAAAAAAAAAAAGAAAGAAGAAGTTTAAACGCTGGAGCTCTATCCACCTCTTTTTCCAAAAGCTCATGGGGGCAGCCATGACAGTCCTGTCCCGCCCCCTCCCAGGTTGAGTCTACGCTGGTGCAATCGACCGTAGAACCGGGGACTCCGTAGACAGCCAATCAGCGGGGATCAGCTTCCTTGAAGCTGATTGGCTATCTACGGAGTCCCCGGTTCTACGGTCGATTGCACCAGCGTAGACTGGCAGTCCTGCGGGCGTAATGCACTTAAATGTTAAACTGAGTAACAGTGGGCTGCTGTGAAAAACATGCTGGGACAACAGTTAATTTCCTCTCGTTTTTTAATTTTTTTGGGTTGTTTCTTGCTGGGTTAGAGGATGTTACAGCCCGTTATACGTTTGAGCAACGTGCTGTTGTAAACGTGAAGGATCTACTATCTCCATCGAAGTAGCTGACAGGCAGCAGCTCCTTCCTCTGTCTGAGTCTGGCTCAGAACTGCTCTCAAAGACGTTGCGCTTGTCTTTGAAGATTGCAGAAAATATATAACTACTTTATCATCAACTTGTTAATTAATTAAAGAGCATGTTTTTCAACTTTTTACATTTTACTTGTGACATTACCTTGCACAGTGTACGTTAATTGAATTAACACTGCAGAAATTATTTAAAAAATAAAAATAAAATAAAGGTTCAATGAATGAAAAGAATAAAATTATTTAAAGCTGAACACAGACATCTAGTGGTCAAATTGAGCTGTTGCTCCATTTGACCTGCATAGCACGGTTTGGTTCCTTGTGATCCCATAATGCATTGCAGCGCCTCTTCAGTTTTCCAGTAAACAGTTAAAATAACTTTATCGATGCATTTTTAATGATAAATCTACAATAAACAGAAAAAGAAGCAGCCGAAATAGCAATCCAATCCTCAACAACACATTCAACAACTTTTAAAATTTTGGACCATTAGGGAAAGGTGTATTGAAGAAGATGACATCCCGAGCGAATCACGGCTTAGAGGTAAGATCAGGTGCATAACTGTTCATGCACCGGTAGGTGGCAGTGTAATGCCTATACAACAAACCCCCTACTTACGACTCCATCGACCTACGAACAACGGGACCTATGAACGTATCATATTTAATAAAAATATGAAATTACTGTATTAAAAAAAATATATATATTATTTTTTGTTTTTTTGTGTTTAAATGTTCTTAATTTCATGTGTACATCGCTTTGTTGCAGCTGTGGTTGTTTTAAAGGCTTTATAAATAATAATTATGATAAAAATGATCATTTCTGATCATTTTTGAGCAATCTTGGGCAGCAGGAAGTAGGTCTTCAGTTTACACGGTCACAAATTAATGTAGAACACCAGATGCCATTTTAGGTTCAGTCACGGGGGTCTCCGGTCACAAATTAATGTAGAACACCGGACGCCATTTTAGGTTAGCTGCCGGGAGCTGGCCTGACCAGGATCGCATCATATGGATTAATTACTAGCTGGAATCGCTCTGTGAGCTCTGTGGACGTCTCAGGCTGGAAGAGCAGCTGCAGATTGATCGCCGATTGCGCCGCACCGCCGCTCCAACACCAGCCCATGGCCTGGCTAGCAGAAGCTAGCCAGCTAGCTAACACAGGCCTTGAGCAACTGCTGTGGTTCACTCGGCGGCTGCCGCGCTGCTCGGCCCGACAACAATCATGGCAACGCATGGCAACCTAAGATGTCGGCTTTGACCATCTCAAAGTAAGAAAATATATTTTTATTTATTCTGTAAATGTGAATAGCAATGTTTAACATTACAGTACACTACTGTACATGCTTAAATGTGTGCGCGCGCTCCGTTAGCGGTATTTCCACGACCTACGAACGGAATAAGGACCTACAAACTGGACGCTAATTTCACCCCCTAGCTACGGCAGTATCGAGCTGCGAACCGTTCTTATCTCCCTAATTCGTTCGTAACTAGGGGGCTACCTGTATTGCAAAACTTGCCAACTACCATTTGTTGAATGTAAATAGCGGATTAGTTTAGCTTCCACTAAATTTCTCAAGACATTTGTGTTTTTGAAGTTGTGGAACTAAATAAATTAATAAGCGTTTTAGAAATTGTGGAACTAATTTATGGATTAGCGTTGCCCAGCACTGTGTATGACTATAGGCAGTAATGTAATACAAACATTAGTGCAAATATGAGAAGTAGTGCAAACTGAATGAGCACATGACCGAGAGTTTAGTGAATAACCCGTTTGATGACACAGGGTCCAGTGTTAAAAACTTTGTGTTGAGTGGTAATGTGTGAGAAAGTTTTTTGTGTTAAGGCAGTTCAAATGGGAGGGGAGGCAGAGCAGGCAGAGTGTTTAGCATTCTGACTGCCTGATGAACAGAGCTGTCTCTCAGTCTGCTGGTACGAGCCTGGAGACTCCTCAGTCTCCTCCCTGATGGCAGCAGTCTAAAGCGGCTGTGTAGTGGGTGTGTGGGATCACCTGCCATCTAAAGAGCTTCTTTGAGAGACCTCTCTGAATATTTGGTTGTTTTTCTAAACGTGGTTTTTCATGGTTGGTTATCACCTTGCTCACCTTTGTGCCCAAGTCATCATCACCTGTTCTGAGTAAAAAAAAAAAAACAGCTGTAGTTGTCAAGGATGTGTCTAACATCAAAAGAGAATCTAGAAAAATAAGTTAGATGTGAACCTTCAACTTACTGTGGATTTGGCACTTAACTACAGTGCAAGTGCTCTGCTCCATTTATTTTCTCTTAATGAAGAGTCTCATTTTCTTCCAGGTACAACGTCTGACCGGCTCAACATTAGTTTTATGAGGTGTTTTGCCAGAGGCTATGATGTGGAAGACAAAGCCAGTGGCTTGTGCAACTCTTTGTAGCTCAAGCAGTTCAGATATATCCGTTGCAGTTTTATTAACCTGTCCATTGATATTAAATATGATTGTTTTTTTTGTTTTTTTCTAAACTTGGTCATGGTTTCTGCTATAGTGTCCATAGTTTTCAGTGTAAAGAATCAAATATCTGATCTAGTTCAAAAATGCTAGCATGTACAGAAAAAAAGATGAGCATTTAGCAGAATCCAACATACTACTCCCCCCACCATTCTCAGACAGAACCTCAAGCTGTTTCCAACCTCAGCAAACCTCGCTTTACTGGTTTTCTTTTCTTGGACCCCTTTTGGTTGGATTTGAATGTTGTCACAAGAACGGAATACCCAGAGCGAAAGGACTGATAATGAACAACTCAGACACACTAATATAATTCTGTGCTTTTATTTACAGTGGATTATAGTTTAGGGCATATCAGGAACCTAGTAGATGGTTGGTAGGTAGTTTGGTTCCAGTATCCAGTACAATCATGAGAAGGTCCAGTAGACACAGAAGGGCGTGTGGTAAGAGGGTGCGGTAAACAGCTGAAGAGTGCACAGGTAAGTTTCCAGAGATTCACTAGGAGGTCCGGTAATCTGGAAGGACTCAGGAGGTACACTGGAAAGATCACAAGGCAAAAGGTAAGTATTCACAAGGGTAGAGATTCACAAAAAGGCATGAACCATAGGCAGGGTAATGCTCCAGCATCGAAGGGAAGTAATCAGGTGCCTTCATCAGGAAATATTGCTTGTAGATGTGGTAATATGGCACCCTCTAGTGACCAAGGAAGAGACATGGAACAGGATCACCCACATATTTAGAGAACATCACACAGGATTACAGTATGTAAATGTTATGGTCCAGGCATTTAGCCAAAACCATTTAATCCCTGTCAAACAAACTCAAGTTTTGTACCCCCCAACAAATTTACCTTAAGACACAACATTAACTTGCTTTGTGTTTGTAGTGCATCTCACCTACTGGTAAGTGCCATTGTGACTAGATAATCAAAGTTTTTCATTTTACTTGTCAGCGGTCATAATATTATGATAAGCTGAAGTATGTCATGGTCATATTTGACTGTGGTGGTGGGTGCTGCTGTTAAAATTTACATGTATTTAGAATGCTGCATATGCTGGCTATCTAGCTGTAAACAGAAATATAACTCCCGTGTTTGTATTTGAGTTTTAGTGGGGTAGCAGTGACAAATAACCTATAGTCTAAGGAGCTCCCAAGTGGTTTCATCTGGTCAATAAGCTGGTGTCACAGTACACCCCATTTCTAGAAGGAGCCTTTATTTTGAGTCTACGTAAACATCAAGCCAAGACACTATGACTCTGCAGGGAGACATGCCATTTCCTCCTGCAGTGATCAATATGCTTTGTCAGCCATAAAGCTCCCACTGGGGAATGGCCTGCATTTTAAAGCTTTATCCGTAGTGCAGAATCAGACCAAGGTCAGGCAAGAGACCATTTACATACTAATGCAGACACCTTGACGTGACAAACTTGCCTACCAACCGCGCAGAAAATTACTCAGATTTGAGCCAGTGTGTATGTGTATTTGGGCTTCTAAACTTAAAATACATGTGCTTTTTCTGCCATTTCATTTTTGTCACAGACACATTCTTGGTAGGTGGTTAATTGAAATTACCTTTACTGCTGTTACTTTCTCTTTTTCCTCCACACGAAATGCCTGTTTGCTTGTCTGGTTTTGGTTCATACTACGAGTTGCACTATTCATCACATCCCCTGTTGTTTGGGTTTATTTGAAACATGTCTTTGTTCACACATTAAATGGAAAACATCTTTTGGAAGATTAGATATGGTTATCACATCTATATTGAGCTAATTTTCTTGAATTGTTGGTTTTTGTTGGCTTGTTAAATCTGTAAGTAATCGGCACCATAAAGCTAACGTAGCAAACAACAGCATTATTTGTTTACAGGTTTTTATAAATATGTCAGACTAACCCACTAACATTGCAGGATGTTTAATTCATCTTCATCTCTGTGGTTTTCTATTTCGCAGCAGTCACAAGATGTCTAAAGTCCTGCAATAAAGGTCAGACAAACAACTGATGGCAACATATTGAAAATCCAGTTACCGGTACAAGTCCAATGCATCGGTTGTAAAAAAAAAAAATGATGCTAATATGTCATCAGTTGTCACAGATTTATTTTACGGAAATAAACTCAACATTAATATGCTTAAATACAGTATATCTCATAAAAGTATTCATGAAGCTTTTACCCAGTCTCACCATTTAATGTCTTTTCCCCATGCTTGTTAGAAATAACAATATATTTTGAGTAATATATATAAAATTGAAGGTTGAATGAGTTATTTACTTTTTTTGTTATTATAGAACAATTTGTTTGAATTAGATAAATAAGGAGCAGATTTAATAAGATATTTTCTTCATCTGCTACCTTTCATTTTATATTTTACATTATTTTTCTTTTTAACTCATATACGTCAATTGTTGTATTTCATTATTGTAAAATGAATAA
Source organism: Garcialebias charrua (assembly GCA_038048925.1). NCBI lineage: Eukaryota > Metazoa > Chordata > Actinopteri > Cyprinodontiformes > Rivulidae > Garcialebias > Garcialebias charrua. Next base: position 25,493 of record JBBPBX010016603.1, on the reverse strand, counting down.
AAATTTAAATAAAAAAAGAAGAAGAAAAAAAGAACAACAATAATACCAAACATAACACACTGTAATACACCAAAGTAGACATTACGGTACACTGGCTGTTCAACAGAGAAATACATGTTGCTATTTTTATGCTTTGTAAAGATAATTTACTGATACCCAACATCATTTTTGTATTTTAACTGATGATTATTATAATAATTATAACTAATAATTACAATACTAATTAATTTTTTAAGCGTGTTAAGGATAATCAACAGTGACACCGCAATCTATCTCGGGAATAAATCAAACTAAACATTACAATGGTTTGTGTGCCAATAAAAATATGCTTAACAGGAAAAATAAATTTCTGAGTGTGTAAGTGCAGCTCATATCCCTTTGTCTGAACTGTGGCCTACTTTTTTGTCTTTCCTCTAATAGACCTTTTACCAGTTTACGTCATCAGACAAAGCACGCCTGAAACGAACGTTCTGATTGGATGGCAAAATGCCGCGTCAAATCGAAAAAGGAAGTAGCGGCTAAGTAGGAACGAGCCGAGGAGCTTTAATGATGGCGAGTTGTGATTTAGAAGCTTGGTTTCTTGAAATAGTGGACAACCACTGGTCAAAATGCCTGAACATTGTGCCGCGGATACGAGAGGAGGTGATTGTGTGCGCTGATGGAAAATGGGGAAATCCTTCAGGCTTTTTGCGAATGTCCAGCAGGGTGAGTTAACTCTTGTGTAGTTGTCAACAACCTTTATATCCAAGCGTCAGAAATAAATGTTTTAAATTTCTCACATCAATACTTCTGATATTTAGACTGATTTGGTTATTGTTACAGGTTTAACATCTTCTGTTAGCTGCTATAACTAGCGCCATGTCTTCATAAGAGCCGTCAGTATTAGCACAGTATGTAAACAAAAACATGACATTTGAGTCAGTCACACAAATGTTCGTAGCGTCCTTATTTCTTATTTGATTTCTGTAAACTATGTCTTAAATTAAACCTGAGACAATTGGTGATGTTGTGATGTGAAAAATAGAACTATCCCAAGAGATACATTTATTAGCTTTCCTGGGAAAATTTAATTATGTTTGATAACGTATTTACTATTGCACTTTTGACGCTGTTTATACAGCTTACACTTCATTAGACGTAAAGTTAAATGTGGGAAAATCTTAAATATATTACAAACAATATATTTGCATGTGAATTCCATAATGACACATACAATATGGTTGTATATTGTGTTTGTGATTGTTTTTGCAGACAAGGAGGTGGCTGCAACCATGTTGGAAATACATTCAAAACCAACCTGCACCCAGTTGCCTTGTACATGGAAGGAACCAGCCCAAAATGAACTGCACCTGCTACTTGGGATGAGCTGCAAGTTTTAAAGTGAGTTTAATCAGTATTCCTGAAGAAATGTCATATTACGCTTATAACACAAATACCCAGAAAGGTGACTTTCAGTCAAGCTTCACCAACAACTGGAATAATACAATATCACTTATTTTGTCTTATTCCAGTCAAAAAACTATTCAACATTGTACAATTGTAGTTTATTGTATTGTGTTAATTATTGTTGTTTTCTAGTGGCACTAGATAAGAAATAAATGCAATGACATATGTACGGTTTTAAATGTTTTCTACAATTGTAAGATCTGGAATAGTTTTTGGACATTTTTTTAAAAACAATTCTACAAACATATTTGCTAATATGTTTTTGATATCAACCACATTTTTCATGTTGGTGTCATTTAAGGCATGACATCGGCGTCGAAAAGTTTTCCAGGAGAGCGCTGAACAGCCTGCGTTTTGACCCACGGCATCCTGATGACCGGAATGAGCCCATCACTGCTGGTCTTCACAAGGACATTTTGAGCGTAGAGCCATTGTTACCCTTCTGCAGGTTGTAGTAGTAAACTTTAAAAACCACTAACGCTTATCTTTATTTTTCTTTAATTCCTTTATTTGGTCTAGATTTTAAAGTTTCGTGTTTTTTTCTTTTGAGGTATGCTATGCCCTTGGCGGTTCTCGATCCAGACCCTCCAGCAGATGAAGTAGCTGACGGCCTTGGTCCCAGTCCAGTCTCCATCGACACCATTAGAGAGACCTGCCAGAAGTTCAAAACATCTTTAAATGTCTCACAAGCAGAATCAGATTTAATTGAGGCAGAAACATGCAAACAGTCGTGCAGTGAAGAATGGTTCAAACACAGAAAAAAGTTATGCTGCTGATTTTGCACATCAAGATGATTACAACAGAAGCTTTTCTCATTTTGATATGTTTATAGATACTGATTAAATACAGCTGAAGTTTGCACGTTATCAAGATGTTTCTACCAGATTTTTTGGGTAAGAAAATAAACGGTGCCTTACTGAAATGGCTTCATTTTTATTTCAATTATTACATTCCATTGTTGCACACACACATTATTTATATAAGTCACAAACAGAAACAACACATACCAGAGGATGTGTTTGTATTTGTCATTTCACTTGTTAAAGGACAGCAGCCTACAAGGACAGAAAGTAACCTGCTAAAATATATATTTTTAATGATGCCTTCTCTGACAACTTGGAGACTTTAGACAGTTTAATGTTTATGGGGTTCTGTTGCTAAATCATTGGATGACCAGAGAGCTGGACTATAAACTAGGATAGATCTGACAACAGCAGAGTCACAAAGAGGATTTTCTTTCAGCCTGGTTAGGTCACCATGATAAGAGAGACTGACCTGTTTTGTTGTAAATGCTCTTTCTTTATCTAGTGAGATTCAAAATCCTAAAATGTGACTAAAACAGCATTTGTATATTAACAGATTAAAAAATTTAACTAAACAAAAGTTCCACTTTACTAAAAGTCAAATTAGAGCACAGTTGCTTTATATTTAAAGGTTGGTGTGTTCATTTCTAAATAATGTACTACAATCAATGTCTGTTTTGGGATGTGTGGACTATTTCATTAATATAATGATGGCATGAGGCTGCTCCTCAAAGTGCCCAGATGGAGCAGTGCTAGCCATTTGTTTGTACATAATGCTGTTCCTACATGTGCTGCTGTGCTCAGGAATCTTATGTATAAATGCATGTGTAGATTGGCTGTGTCATGCAATAATATAATTGCAAATCTAGTAAATCCTGCTTTTAGTGCAGTGAGATTTTGTTCAAGACTGTGGAATCATTGGCGCCATCATTTATTTGTGACTCAGTGAATTATCTGTCTTTTATTTCTTTATTTTAATTTTTTTTTTATGTATTTTTTATGTATTTTTTATGGACCTTTTTTGTGTCTGAAATAAAGTTTGATTGATTGATTGAATCAATCACTGTAATAAACATGGATTTGAATACAGTATATAAATTTGGTCAAATTGGGGAGGGAATGACTGAGCCAGCTGAGGACTGCTGTGAGTTTTCATTGGATTAGCGTGATGTCCTTCAAAAACTTCAACAAATGTGATGTCACGGTCGACAGCATTTATTTAAAATATATATATTTGGATCATGACAGGCCTGACAGGTCCGTAAATGCATGTCGGCCCAGCGGGCAAGCGAATCTTTGTGCCCTGCCGGGCCAGTTACACGCTGCCGGAAACACCTGTACTTAGTGGTGTAATCTACGTGATACTCGGGTATATGGAGTATACCCACTAGAAAAGCTTAAGAATTTCAGTATACCCACTTAAAAGTGCCCAATGGTACATGACATACCATTAGGTACATGTCATTGATACGTTAAATGACAGTTAAACACTTCTGTAACAATCTATTGGTGTGCAGTGCTTTTCTTTGATACTGTTTTATAAATTATATAAAATGTTTTTAATACAAAGCCAGCTGTTGTACAAAGTTTGTTGTTCATTTATTCAAATATAAAGCTAGATTCATAGTCGACGCGTCGCGCAGCGCGCGAGGGTGTGCCCTCCAAAAGTGACGCAATTTCACAGTCCCCGCCCCTGCGCGTTGGCCCCGCGCAGGGGATTAGCGCGTGCCGTGCACCTCTGAATTTTTGAAACTCCGCAAGCCTAGAGCGCGCGCCGCGCTCAGTGACGTACGGACTGGGCTCAAAACAAGATGGACGCTTTCGAAGCTGCTCTGGCTGAACTCATCCGCATGTATCGCCATTTGTATGATCCCTCTATGAGAGAACACAAAGATGTGCAACTGGCACAGAATTCATGGAAGGAGATTGCAGAAGCGATGCAGAAGGAGGAAGAAAAACATGCGGGATCGCTTCGTGAAGGCCAAAAAGAGGGTGATCAGAAGTGGCGATCCTGGCACCAACAAACCGGTGCCAATCCTCGTTGTGGAGCTGAGTTGGCTGTCGAGTTTTATAAAACACCGAGAAAAGGACACAAATATGGAAAAAGAGGTAAAAATGAAAGAAAAAAAAAGTTAGTACTGCTTTTATTACAGCTAGCTTAGCATGGAATACAGCAGGCCATGCTGTGCAGCCTGCCGTGTTGTTTCCCCTTTGTCGTCATAGATATAAACAATAAACTGTGAGAATGAATGACCAAAACATGGCTTAATGAAAATATAAATCAAGCTGCTGACCAGTAAATGTGAAATAGTGGAAATAACCATTTTAGATCTGCACACCTCAACTGTAAACAAATTTAGCCTGTGTGTGTGTTGATGCTTCACCTTCTGTTTATTAAGCTAACAATTACACAAACATTTGTTTTTATTTAACACATATGTGCATTGTATCCGTTACCGTACAGCAGGCCATGCTGTGCAGCCTGCCACGTGTTGTTTCCCCTTTGTAGTCATTGATATAAACAATAAACTGTGAGAATGAATGACCAAAACATGGCTTAATGAAAATATAAATCAAGCTGCTGACCAGTAAATGTGAAATAGTGGAAATAACCATTTTAGATCTGCACACCTCAACTGTAAACAAATTTAGCCTGTGTGTCTGTTGATGCTTCACCTTCTGTTTATTAAGCTAACAATTACACAAACATTTGTTTTTATTTAACACATATGTGCATTGTATCCGTTACCGTTTCATTTTGTACTGATGGATGTCAATGTCTGTTTTTTAGCCTGAAGAAACACCACAGAGCCAAGCACAGGACGATACATGGTGCCTCGACCAGACTGTCACCCCATTCGACCAGACCGTCACCCCCATGGACCAGACCTTCACCACCATCGACCATGAGTACATCACACCCATCGTCTCTCACAACCTCACGCCTACTGGCCATGAAACTGGCAGTACTTCAAATGCAGGGTGTTTTCCTCTGCGCAGGTCCTCCACGCCAATTCCTCCCTGTCCAACGGTGCCCATACCCGTACCACCTCGACACTTGCCAGGGTCAAGCAGCAGTAGCAGAAGCGACAGCCCTAGCATCAGCTCACTCCGTTGGTGTTGGTGAAAACTTTTTATACTTTTATACTACTATGAAAAAGTACTATGCAAAAACTCAGGACAGTATTAACACTTTATTTCATTTTATGTTTATTAAATGTTGGTGAAAACTTTTTATACTTTTATACTACTATGAAAAAGTACTATGCAAAAACTCAGGACAGTATTACACTTTATTTCATTTTATGTTTATTAAATGTTGGTGAAAACTTTTTATACTTTTATACTACTATGAAAAAGTACTATGCAAAAACTCAGGACAGTATTACACTTTATTTCATTTTATGTTTATGGATATTAAATGTTGGTGTTGGTGAAAACATTTTATACTTTTATACTACTATGAAAAAGTACTATGCAAAAACTCAGGACAGTATTACACTTTATTTCATTTTATGTTTATTAAATGTTTTAGTGTTTAAATAGTTATTGTTGCACCGAGGGACAGAGAGAAATGCAATTTCAATCCTGTGTATGTCCTGTACATATTACTGTTTTGAGAATAAAGCTGACTTTGACTTGACTTTGATTCAAATGATACATTTGTAATGCATAATTACACATTTATCAATTATTTTTAGACAGCATGCAATTTTTGCACACATTAAAATCAAAACACTATTTCTACAGGTTTCTCCACATTCCACTTCACATTCCTGGTGAAATAAAGGCTACTACACATTGAGATTTTTCGTGTCAGGTAGCAATGCTTCATTTTAATGCAATATGGGACTTATATTTACAATGCCATTTCAGGTTTCCAAATAATTCTAACATCTAATGTTCTTACAATTATAAAAAAGTCTTTCATACCAAATTTTATGTAATACAACTGTTAGTGGCTTTGTAAATACAATATGCAAACAAAACAGACGGAAAGCTGAAGTGGATATTTCAATGTAGTTTCATTTTATTTAAAATCATTAACATTCAAATACATATAGCAATATACAATATAGCTTAGCACACCTCAGAGACTATCAGGGAAACCGTAGTTGCACCAAGTTTGTAGCTGGCTGCTACACTTTTCTGGCTGCTACCTGAAGCCAGGATTCTTAAAGTCACTGCCAAACGCTCGGGTAATGTCACAGGGCTGCTGTGGGTCCTTCCATGTCGTATGAAAGGCGAAATACGATGTAGCAGGTCATCAAATCGGCGTGCAGACATGCGGAAGTAACTGAAGTGCATTTCTTCGTCAATTCTCCGCATCGGCATCACCAGCATGTTATATTCCCCACCAGTACGTCTCTGAGAGTGTAATGGCCGAACATACCATCTCCTTCTGCGTCTTCTTCGTCTCATTAAAATTGCAAGACACAATAACTGTTGTTCTATTATAATTTGCTCCTCTAATAAAGACAGTTCAAGAATGAAGCGAGCGGGAAGCCATTTTGTTTGTGTTGTGACGTCAAACAGTTCTTCTTCTACGGTAGATTTCTTCTTCTACACCCTTTCTTGTAACATATGCACATGTTGTAGAGGCTACTGCCACCTGCTGGCCCGTAAAAGAACAGCACTTTGCCATGCTCCGCCGTGCGTCAACCATAAACACAGGGGCGAAACTATGAACGCATTTCGCCGTGCGGCACAGTGCACGCGCGGCGCGCGCGCTCCAGCCTGCGGACCAAAGCGAAAGTCTAACTCAGCCTAAAGCATCAGAGAAATTTGGAACTGTTCTATATGTTTAAAAATCCAAATAATTTGACGATTACATTTTACTAACCAGTGTACTTTGGTTTCTAAGCACGGTATGCCCACTACAAAAATGTAGACTACACCACTGCCTGTACTTACAAAGATATTTTAACTTTATTGCACTTAGTGCTTCAAAAGGCCACAACACTCCTTGTACAATACATACCTCTTCCTCAGTGAACTGCTTGTGCCCTGGATGCAGAGAGGTGGCCATGTTCAGACTAGCTCCCCTTTTTCCACCTCTGACTTGACATCAAACCCTTTGTCAGCAAGGAGTTGGTGGCCAGTTGCTGCTGTAAAACAAAGAAAGTATTAATTCATATTTGACAATAAACAAAACAGTCTCATGTATAGTTAAACTGTATGCTTATACACATTGATAACAGGGTGATTGCTTTTTTTTCTGTGACAGCATGTCACCGATGCTCCGAGCAAAACTCTGCGAATAACTTAGAGCAACAGAGAAATGGCTGAAATGTTTTCAAAGATGCAATGTTGTCAGACCTCAAATAATGTTTTTAAAAAAAAACCATGTTTGTCTTGTGGAAACTACTATATTTTTTGAACCCAGAAAGAGTTCAAATGATTACAGGATAACAGTGCAGTGGTCTGTTCATTTTTATACAGCTGCATGTTTGATGACATTTTACTCACCTGTTATTTCTTCAGCGGGGTTGAAGGAAGAATCTCCTTGCATGTCGCAGGTTGAAACTTCAACACAGGCAGTGGACTGAGGTACAGCGAGGCCTAGTAGAACTAGCTAGCTTATCAACTGTCCAGTAGCATGTTGTTCTGCTGCGGGAGGTTGTTCTCTGTTTTGTCTGTTTCCCATATCCAAGATGTAATGTAGGAACGTAATCCACGGAGTTTGGGTCATTAATGGCCATGCCAGATAAAAAATGCAGATTACACACTTTGCTGTTTTGTGTCGGGGTGAAGTCCTGCCGGCTAAAACGAACAAGTCTCACCTTCTTCTTTTACTTGTTTACGTTGCCTCGAACAATTATAAACACAACAGTAATGAAAACACCATACTAACAGTAGGGTTAGGCGGCGCTAGCCCCAGGTTCCGGTAAATTCTCGAAAAATGCGAGTGCGCATGCGCGATGACGTCAACTGGTAAAAGGTCTATTCACAGAATAAATAAGTAAACCCTATCTCTCAGCATAAGCTCACAAAACGTATGGGTAGGGAGGAGAGATAAAATGAGATTCACCCCACACCTCTTTCTGCTCTTGTTGTCTCTTTATATTTTGTATGAGCTGTGTTTTCTATGTCATTGCAGTTTAGATAAAATGGATTAGTGACATCTTGGGAATATGATATTTTGTGCACACTCTCACACTCAGTTATTGCTGAGTTGTGAAGGTCTTCACTCCTGCTGCAGCACTAACTCGCTGACAGATTAAAACGACACCACTCAAAGTGCACAAGAGGAGATACACAAATACAAGCACATACTTTCCTGCTGGCATAACCTGATGGAAAAATAAATATTGTTATCTCTGCAACAGACTCAGCCTGGCTGTGATGCATATCAAGGTGAACATGAGGGGGACATGCTGCCTAACACAACTGTTGCAAACACACATGTTCATTAATTTAAAGCTTGTTTAACAATACCAGTACAAAGTACACAAAACACAAAAGTCCATATCAAATGTAGCTATGAAAATTAGGGATGCATGATATTGGATTTTTGGCCGATATCCGATATGGTGATATATTAAAACTTATTTGACGGATACGGATACCGATATTTTATATACTTTACTTTGTCAGAACTTAGCCCTCTTATTTAGCCTTATTTAGTACAACAAGTGTTTAAAGGGGACCACAGATGCAAAATTCACTTTTTAATGTTTTTTTTTACTCAACTTTGGGTATTTACTTCATAAAAAAACAGTCCTTGTGCCAAAAAAATGCACCCAGTGGTTTATTTACTCTAAGTAGATTTATTTATTTTTGATAAATACACCTGGATTCACACTTCCTGCAGTTATTGACGTCACAAGCCGTAGCCAATCACCTCAAACCTGAGTCCAGCCCCTCACCTAGCAACCCCTGGTTAGGCTCAACCCACTTCTGTATTAAACACATGACTGTTGTTTTTCATGATTTCATCTCATCTTTTGTTTATATGTTCTTAATTTCATGTGTACAGCACTTTGTTGCAGCTGTGTTTTTTTTAAATGGCTTTATAAATAAAGTATAATTGTTATTTTTATGTTTTAGTTCAATTTTTAGTGTATTTGCGATCGCTCCCAACGCGCAGCCGGCAAAAATTAAACGAGCGGACCCCCGGCGTAGGGACCAGCGGCAACGGGACACTGCTTCTGGCGCGATGGAGCGGAGCTTCAACTGTACAGCCTCGCTGCTGCCCTCGCAGCAGCCTCGCAGCAGCGAGGACCTTCTCCTTACGGATTAATTTACGGGAGACACTTGGTGAACTTTGTGTTGTCTTGACTGGAACAGCGATAACTCCCAAAATCTCCGCGTGCAACGAGCGGAGCTGGCGAACACCGGAAGAGGAACAAGCTAACATTAGCTTCGGATTCGGGAGGTCTCATGCTAAAAGGAGCAGCTAATTGCGGCGCGCTCAGACGGGTTTCGGTAAGTTATCTTAAGCTAGCACTAACAGTAAGTCAAATGAGTAATAAAAAAAGAGCTAATTTTAAAACAACAACACATTACAGATACTGGCTGTTACAGAGGGCGTTAACAGATCGTTGAAGGGCGTGGACTTCAAGAAACCGGTCGTTCAAAACGAAAGTTAAAAATGGCAGAATTAAAAAGGGTATAATTAATTATCTAAGAATTATTTTGTGTATTAAAATGAATTAATATTGTCAAGATAGCACACAGACATAACATAAAAATTTTAAATACCTATATGTGGTCTCCTTTAACAGCTGTAAGAGCTGGTGACATATATTCAATAACAGCCATATGATATGCATTGCACTTTAACTTATATTAATTGAAGTGTTAAAATATTATTTATTAGCATTAGTCACCTGCAATGCTGTCTCACTTGTGGAGGCTTGTTTCAGGTTTCTAGCTGCAGTGTAGGATTCTCTGTATTCTTGTGCATGAAGGACAGCCTTTTTAAGTTCAAAGTTTTTTATATCCATTGTGCCGTAAGACAAATCATGCTAATGGGGCTAACATGTCATGTCTGTGGTAAAACTCACTCAAGTGGTATCGGCCATTAGCTTCTCAATTATCTCTGAAACGATGGCTTGTAACTCAGGTAACGTTACGTTGAAAAAATATATACGACTGGAGAAGATGTAGCGAGGCTCAACGTAGTCCAAACATCGTCTGAATCTGACATCCTCACCAACGAAAAAAAACTTCCACATCGCCGACATTTTGAATTTTCCTCTCCGCTGTGAGATCATGTAGGCGCGCATGACATCATGTCATTGTGCTGCCGCTGCAGGCATCCTTGACTCTGGGTTCTCATACAATACAGCACCTTTTATGTCAGTGAGTTATTTTGATGGAATGGCTAATATCCAATATTGAACTTTCACGCTAATATCGTCCGATACCAGGCCGATAATATTGTGCATCTCTAATCAAAATAGCTAAGTAACTAATGCACCTGGCATGACAAATGTTCGCACAAGGTAAAAAGTTCAAGCTGTTCTTGTATCATAAGGGGTACCCAATACTTATTCATATCCAACAATGTTCAGTCAGGTCATCTGGATGGTTTCTTTTTTTTGCTGAGATGTTTCATCCTCCATCCAAAGGACTCCTTCAATCTGAGGAGCCACAAACAAATTGAGTCCCACAAGCAGCACACTCTCATATTGGGGGAAAAAAACAGTTTTGATGATGATAAGATGGCCTCCAGGGCCCACCCTCTCCCCTGTCAACTGCCTGTTCATATTGTTACCGCTGGTGGAAAAAAATCAGTAAGTTACAGACAAACTTCAAGCAAAGATGAAGCGAGAACTCCCTCAATTCATCCAAAAAAAAAACACAACAAATGATTCACCTTTTGCAGTTTTACAGGTGCTCATAAATCCAATCCATTAAAGGCTTTTCATAAAGACCTGATAACAAAAGCAAAAATTAAACCTATGGTTCCACTTGTAAAACAAACTGGTTTTGCCTAAGTGAAGTTTTTTTTCTGTTATGTTGAATTAGACACTATGGAGAAAGAAATCTTAGGTCATGCGCACAGTAATGATAGAGAAAAATATCAGTTAATGCTGCTTCCTATGATCTAGTTGGATTGCCTTTAGAATAATGGAAAGTAGTGGATGTTGTAATGTGCGTCTCTTTTATCTTTCTACCAGTTGGTTTTAGACATACTCTCAAAACTTTGCCATTGTTTTTTGGTCTCAGCAAAATTAAAGTTTGACCAATATGCTTATATAGATCTATATTGTGGTCTGTGTTTGGTGTACAAGTCAAAGGGACCAAGAGTTTTGGTGGTTTCTTAAATCTCTATCCAGTAATCTTAAAAGTATTTGACTATGTAACAAGTAATGTTTGATTGTTGTCATATGAAGTTGAATGTATTTGTATTTCCATTGTGGGATGTGGACTGAGGGCAGCACGATGGCGCAACTGGTAGAGCTGCTTCCTCTCAGCGAGCAGGTCCCTAGTTCAAATATCTGTCCAGGGGCCTTTCTGGGTGAAGTTCACATGTTCCCTCCATGCATGCATGGGTTTTCTCTGGGTACTTTGGTTTCCTCCCACAGTCCAAAAACATGCATGTTAGGTAACTCTAAATTGTCACTAGGCGTGAGTGAGCGCGTGAATGGTTGTTTGTCTCTATGTGACCCTGTGATAGACTTGCGACCCATCCAGGGTGTACCTCGCACAGTGATTGCTGGACATGGGCACCGGCGACCCCCGTGACCCAAAATGGAAGAAGTGGGTAAAAGATAATGGATGGATGTTGACTGATATAATTTAGTGCTGCCATTTCAGTACAATGAAAATAGTCATAGTGATGATGGGCAGGTGGTTGCAGTGTAAGCATTTTAGTATCAGCATATCTGGACAATCTACTTGTGTCATTGTACCATTATTGTTTGTGTGTGTGTGTGTGTGTGTGTGTGTGTGTGTGTGTGTGTGGGGGGGGGGGTTGGAGGGTCAAGTGGTTATTGTTATTATTTTTGGAAGTATAACAGGTCACACATCATCTGGTAACCTATCTGTCTACACATATTTAGTTTTTAAAAATCCATATCACTTTGTAACTTCTGATTCTTTCTCTGTTTTTCCCTTCCTTCCACTGTAATTCACCCTACTTTCAGTCATCTCGTTCACGTTGTCTGACAGTAGTCTACCTTCTACCGTACATCAGCACTTCATCCCTTGTTCTTGATCTCTACACTTTTATCACAGCTCAGTAAGTTTCTCCATTTTCTCTTTAACCCTGTTCAGGACAAGGAGAGCTTTAAAGGTGTAATGTAGAGCTTTACCTCCTATAGTTGAGCATTTGTGCAAAGTGTGAAATGCAATTTAACTCAGGTCACTAGTTTAAAAGGACATGCAGACAAATGTTGACTTGTGTTAAACAAATTCTAGCAATGGTACTTTGCAGAGGATGTGGGTGGTTTTCAATAGCCATTAGTTCTGGCAAAAAAGTGAGAAAAGCTGGCTCTTTTTTTCTTGTTGAAATTTGCCAATCTTCAGTCTCTTGTGCTTGTGAGCGTTTTGGATCAGAGATATGCTTCGGGCTTTATGCCACAATAGACAGGCAGATTCATACATTGGAGTCCTTCCAGAAGTCCTCCATCTCTCTCAAACACACACACACACACACACACACATGCGCACACACACACTCCATCAAACAGTTACACTGTCACAGGCACACGCTCAATTATTCAGCCACTAATTATCTTCATACCCGGTTACATAACTGAGGTTGCTGTTATAAGTGGAGGGAAGAAGAGCCTTGTGAGACGAACTTATCTGGGGGAAAAAAGCTTTTGTGGGTGTTTCATCTGGCTGCAGTGCAGATGCAACTTTTCTGGAGCATCTGAAACAGCTTGAAGAACATTTCACTGAAGAGCTGCTAAGAGTGGAGAAAATGATTTTAAAAAGTATACAAAGAAGAAGAAGAAAATGTACTCCCAGTGACGTGTTCATCCAGCTGTGCTCATACTTATTTCACCACATTACATGGACGCAAGTTGGTGATGAGTACACTATAGGAAGCCATTGTTTGGTAAGTTTTTGGTATGGTTCCATTAAATAAATCAAATAAATAAATGTCATGCACTTGAGTACATATAAGTAAATAGCAGAAGCTTTGCATTAGTTGTAGACAGCTTTATTATAGAGTCAGAGAATGTTTATTGTCATTCGCACCACATGTGGTACATGTGATGAAACATGATTACGTACACAGGGTCCCAGTTACATCCAACAATAAAATGTAAAATAAAAACAGTAATAACATCTAAGATATGAACTAAGAAAAACATCAACTAAAAATATATCATTTCATAGAAAGCATTACTTCAAACCGCAGCACAAACATGAGTCTGTATGAGCAGTTGAGCACGGATGAACACAGCAGCATGAAACTGAAAGTTATGCACCATAACTCATGTTCCCTGAAGGAAGGGAACGAGGTGCAACATACTTGCTATGGGAATTGCGCCCCCGCGCGATTACCTGATGGAATACAATCACGCCTTTACGGCTAGGGCGTCAACGTCGTGCCAGAGGCCCCGCCCTCTGGGTATTTAAGCGACTGACGCCCATCCATATTTCTCTTATTTGCCCTTCACCTCGCTTAAACCTGAACTACCTCTCTTCGCGGGACTTCTCTGTTGCTTAATCGCTCAACCAGAGGTGAACTTGCTTCCTACACAGAGCGCACAGAGAATTATTCCTGCATACTGCTGGACTAGCGAAAGCTAGTCCGACACATTTTCTCTAACCCCAAAGTATTTTTTTCTCCTCTTTCCACAGACTGCTTCGCTCGACGGCGCTAACTGCGTCACACTGCTACCCCTGCTAATTTCGTAGCGGGCTAGCCAGCGAAAGCGACACGATGGAGGAGACGTCTAAACAAATTAAAAGAAAAAGGATTCTGGAAGGACTCGCTCGCCTTATCTCGGACATGCCTCCAGAGAAAGGAAAGCGTAAGACAAGACTTCCAAGGAAAACCAGCAGGACGGCAAGCCCAACCTCGCGCGCCTGTCCTAGCGGATGCGGTTTCTCCCTCGTGGCGATGGACACCCACGAGGCCTGTCCAGTCTGCCTGGGAATGCTACACGCAAAAACAGCGTTGGATGCGCCCGACTTTTGCCCACACTGCAACCAGATGCTGGATGCGGTGCTATGGCACCGGGTTGACCTCGTCGCCAAGGCCATGGGCGCCACAGCAGTGCCAGCAGATGCGGACACCACTGAGCCCCTCACTCCCACGCCGGAGCTCGAGAACATGGCTCTACACGACAACACACGAGTCGAATGGGGTGACAGCCCCGACATGCTGGCCCCTATGGTGGATTTAACAGTCGAATTCGACACTCGAGACATGATGAACGAGGACGAGATCTCGATTTCAGCCTCAGGTGAATTTTCTGTGGAGGACGCAGACGTCGAACTGGAGGAACAGGGAGAAGATCTCTCCCAGACCCGGTACCTGTGCTCCCAGAAACTGACTTTTCCATCCTTGCTCTGTTCGACCTGTGCTACAGAGCAGCGGACGCGCTGCACATCCCATGGCCAGAGCCTCCGCCTCGCCAACAGGTCACGAGGCTGGCAAGAAACTATTTTTATTCAAAACAGCAGGCAGCCAGGAGGCAAAGGATGCCCGTGTTCCCGGACTTCCTCACAGAACTAACTCGCACCTGGGCTCAGCCCCGAGCTCCCATGCTCTTACCACTCTCATAGTTCCTCGACGTGGATGGGATGGATGAGGTGGGAATAGCCAACGTGTCTCAAATTGAGGACACGCTGGCGTCTCACCTGGCTCCCAAGTCATCCGGAACAAAACCAACTCTTCCCAGCAAAGCTTGTCAAGCCTCGGCGTCTCTTCTCGAGAAATGCTACAGAGCTCAGGGACTCGCGGCGCGCGCCATGAACGCGTCCGCGTTGATGTAGGCTTACCTAGCTGAAAAACTACAACAGCTCCAGGTAACAATGGACAAGCAGGCTACAGCCGACTTGCTGGATGAAGCCCGCAGGGCAACAGACTTCATGCTCCGCATGATGGGGACAGCCGCTGTTGCTCAGGGCAGAGGCATGGCAGAAGTGGTTATCGCGATACGCCATCTGTGGATGACTTTAACGGATCTCCCCGAGGGACAAAAGGTGCCTCTTCTCCACCACTCGATAGAGCTGACGGGATTATTTGGAAAAGCTTTGGAATGAATTCAGACCAAGCTGGACCAAAGGCGCAAACAGGCTGAAGCTCTCCGGGTGGGCATTCCCCGAAGAAGCTTCGCACCCCCAAGGGAGTCTGCTGGAGGTAGACCTGTGCAGCCTCAACACCGCTCGGCAACGCATGCCCCACCGCAGAAGCGGCCAGCATACGAGAAGGAGCCCCGGCAGAGACCCCCGCCGGGCCAACCTCACACCGAGCACACATAGAGCAAAAACAAGTTTGTTCCCCGCCAGGCGGTCAGACACAGGGCCTCCTCGGCAAACCGGGACACCAGACAGAAACGTGCCTGATGAACCAGGTCCACGTTCCTACAATACACAATCACCCGTTCACGTGGTACTGGGAATGATCCCTTCATGTCCAGACTTTATTTGTAACACGGTACAAAAAGCTGGTAAATCTATCGCATGCACAAATCATGCTCTCTCTGTTGTGAGTGACATAGAATCATCTATGTCATTGCACATAAGCACGAATAAAGCACATAAAACAGCCCCTCTTGGTTTGATTGACTCTAAAAAAAAACAACAACACACAAATAACTTCAGCAGAACAGGTCCCTCTGGCCTTCCAGCCATCATAAAGGGAGGGGGCCATCCCCCCCCCCTCCCTCACGGCCCACGGGGTGTTAGTCCAATCAATAAACCCCAGCAGGGTGCCTCTGATTCGTCTGCAGTAAACAGACACAGAGGCGTCTTCAAGCAGCCCCACACCCCTCACAGAGACAGGTGAGGGGTGTCACGTGCTCAAGCCCCCGCTCCATTGTGAATAACGGGGCAACCAATACACTAACCAGGCGAACACGTGACATGTCCGCACCTCAGGGAGGCATGCCGACAGAATCTAACGATAGGGGGGCCACGTCAGATGCCCATAGGTAGCCACAAGCTTCACACCTTCACAGCAGCAATTGTGTTCAAGGTGCTATGCATGTAAACAAATCAGAGTTGAATCAGATCTCTCTTCCTGTTTTTCGAAGGGGACTGGGCTCTCTATCACCAAATAATCTAAAGTCTGCCAAACTAAAAGGAGCATCTCCACGTTCTCACGTTGCAGCTGCCCCTTTATTATTAATGAGGGACACGCAATGTCCAGGCAGTGATCAGACAGCACATGACCTTCCTCTCTGTGCTGATCCAGCTCTGCTCTCAAACAAAATTCTCCCAACGGGTGAAACACAGACCCCGGTCGGTTTGCCTGGTTCCGACGCTCTGTTAAAGCCAAGGACCAGTAAACTGGACCATTCCAGAAAATGGATTGGAGTCAGAAGATCTGCTCGTTTACAAAACTCGCAGTCTCCCAGTCCCATGACTCCAAACTTGGAGGGGGAAAATAGACTTTCTGCTCCAACTCTGTCTAATACGGATGACAGGTCACATCTGCCCTCGATTACCCTCAAGCAGAGCAGCCTGGTAGCACATCGGCAAGGAAGCCCTCTTCCCAACTTGGTTGACCCCTAGGGGTTCACAGCGTCCAGGGCCCTTGGATGAGAACTGGATGCACCAACCGTTCTTCTTCAGGGCCAAACTATACCATACCATACCATTTTATTTATAAAGCACTTTAAACAGGAACAAGTCCACACCAAAGTGCTGGACAAACAAACACGCAACAGGCAACACAGACAATGAAGTACAACACGAAAAACATAAAAACATTGCAGATCATAAATCAAACGATCCAATACAAATCAGCTGGCATTGAAAGCGATGGAGTAGTAGTGAGTTTTTAACCGGGATTTGAAAACCGAGAGGGAGGGGGCCTGTTTGATGAGCAGCGGTAACTCGTTCCAGAGTCTTGGGCCTGCTACAGAGAACGCCCTGTCACCCCTGCGCTTAAGGCGAGTTTCTGGAACTATTAAGAGTACCTGATCCTCTGACCTCAAAGCACGTGGAGGGACATATGGGTGAATCAGGTCCGAGAGATAGGCTATGTCACCAGATGGGGCAGTCCAGCCGCTTAGGCCAGGAACTGTCACAAATTTCAGCTTGTTGGCAGAAAAGAACAAGCTGATGGCATCAGGCCTGCTGGAAAATGTGGTAAAAACCATACAAAATGCCCGTGCTGTGTCAACACAGTCTCTATGCGCACAGAAGTGGCATACAGTATTTTTTAAGCCTGGTGCTCAGAAAGAAATATTATTTCTTATGCATGCGACTTGGCTCAGCTCCTGACCTTCCTTCAGGACTTACTGGAAAAAGGTCGTTCTTACTCAACGATTAAAGTTTTCCTATCAGCTATTTCAGCCTGTCACGAAGGCTGGGGACACAGGACACCTGGAGCGTATCCAATCATAATAAGATTTATGAAAGGTGTGCTTCGGACTAAACCACCCAACAGGACCCTGACCCCTGGTTGGGATCTTGGCCTGGTCCTGGGGGCTCTCTGTGACCCTCCATTCGAGCCACTGAGTGAGGTTCAGATAGATTTACTATCTTACAAAACTGCTCTACTCCTGGCACTTTGCTCAGCGAAACGCGTGGGTGACCTCCACGCATTATCTGTACATCCAATGTGTACCAGATTCGCCCCTGATGGGTCAAAGGTCACCTTAAGGCCTAATCCCGCATACACCCCCAAGGTCTTGACCTTGAACCACAGGAGTCTAGACTTTGATCTCTCCTCCTTTCCACCGGCCCCTGTTCTCACACAGGAACAGGAAAGGCTACAGGCTCTCTGCCTAGTGAGGGCTTTACGCACCTACATGCAAAGAACAGCCGAATGGAGGAAAACAAATCAACTGTTTGTCTGCTTTGCAGCACCGGCTACAGGGAGAGCCCTATCAAAACAACACCTCTCACATTGGGTGACCGAGGCCATTAAGAGGGCATACAGTAGCAATCAATCAATCAATCAATCAATCTTTATTTATAGAGCCCTTTTCAGCAGCCAGAAGGTGCACAAAGTGCTGAACAATACAGAAATAAAACAAACAATAAAAAATAACAATAAAAAACAGCCAGTTAAAAATTAAAAACAATTAAGACCTAACAACAATTAAGACCTAACAAGAATGTCAAAGAACTACTGTACTAGGTATTAAAAGCCTGCCTGAATAAAAAGGTTTTAAGATTAGATTTAAAAGACTCCATATGAGTGATGGAGCGCAAGTCCAGAGGTAGCTTATTCCAGAGACTGGGTGCAACGACAGAAAAGGCCCGGTCACCCCAACGTTTGTAGTTGGACTTTGGGATGGACAGGAGAAATGTATTAGATGATCTCAGTGTTCTCCTATATTCACGGACAGTTACGAGATCAGTCAAATATAGTGGGGCAAGACCATTGAGTGCTTTAAAAGTGAATAATAAAATTTTGAATTTAATTCTAAAATCAATTGGAAGCCAATGGAGAGAAAATAAAACAGGGGTAATGTGTTCACGTCTGGAAGTGTTGGTTAAAAGTCTAGCTGCAGCATTTTGGACCAATTGAAGGCGTCTAATGGAGGATTGGGAAATTCCCGCATACAGGGAATTACAGTAGTCAAGTCTTGAGGTGATAAAAGCATGAATGGCCTTTTCTAAATCAAAACGATTTAAAAAAGGTTTAACTTTGTATAAAAGACGTAATTGATAAAAACAGGCCTTGACTACAGACGCTATGTGTTTATCAAATTTTAAGTCCTTGTCAAATGTCACCCCCAAGTTTTTAACTGTTGGTCTGCATTTGGAAGTTAGAGCACCAAAGTTACAGGGAGCATCATCGCCGAAGAAGATGCATTCTGTCTTTCCTTCGTTTAAAAACAAAAAATTACGGTGAAGCCACTGTTTAATGTCGTTAATACAATCAGAGTAGGGAGTGAGAAGATTACTGTTTTTGGGTTTCATTGGTAGATAAATTTGTACATCATCAGCATAGCAGTGAAAAGAAAAATTATGTCTGGCTATTACTGATCCAAGAGGCAGCATGTACAGTGAGAAGAGGAGAGGACCAAGAATAGAACCCTGTGGCACACCACAAGAAAGAACGGCAGTGGAGGAAGAAAGAGTGTCCAACATGACAGAGAATGTTCTGTTGGTCAAGTAGGCAGTGAACCACTTCAGTGCTGTACCAGAAATTCCAACATAACGTTGTAGGCGAGATAGAAGGACAGTGTGGTCTACTGTATCAAATGCAGCTGTGAGGTCCAGCAACACCAGTGCAACGGGACACTTGGCATCCATGGACATGGAAATGTCATTATGGACTTTTAACAAGGCTGATTCAGTAGAATGACGGGATCTAAAACCAGACTGAAATGTTTCAAAAATACCATGATTTTCCAAAACAGGTTGTAACTGCATAAAAACAATTTTTTCTAAAACTTTAGATAAAAAAGGCAGATGAGAAATAGGTCTAAAATTAGATAAAATTGATGGGTCCAGGTGAGGTTTTTTAAGAAGGGGCCTAACTACAGCATGTTTAAATGCAGCAGGGACAATTCCTAAACGAAGGCAGGAGTTTAAAAGTGTTAAAACACAGAAACCCACAGAATTAAAAACCTCTTTTAAAAACCTGGACGGAAGAAAGTCCAGAGGGCAATTGGTGATCTTTAAGTGTTGAACAACATCAGTGAGAGTGGCAAGAGACACTGGTTGAAACTGTTCAAACACAACCGGAGCTACAGAGACAACAGAGTAGTCAGGAGCAACAAGACCAGTGACCTGTCTGACTGAGGCCACTTTATCCTGGAAGAATTTTAAAAAGTTTTCACAGTTTGTGGCTGTGGCATCTGGTAGAATATGCACAGTTGGATTTATAACAGAATTAATAGTGTTAAATAACACTCTAGGACAATGGCAATTATTTGAAATCAGACCTTTGAAGTAGCAAAGGTCAACAAGCACCCTCTGGAGTGCATGCTCACTCCACTAGGGGCTTGGCCACTTCCTGGTCATTATTTAAGGGTGTGCCAGTCGCAGACATCTGTGCTGCTGCGAATTGTAGCTCATTAAGTACTTTTGCAAAGCATTACAGTTTGGATGTTACTGCAGGTGACGTCACTCAGGCTGTCCTTTCTAACATACAGTAGAAAGTAGCCTTGAGGTGCCTGTTGGTCACAGGCAGACGTTCACTCTAGCATGCATTTTACTGAGCATTTCAAGGGCGTGAGTGGATTACGTTCCCATAGCAAGTATGTTGCACCGAGAGACCAACTGAAAGGGAACTGAAAGTTATGCACCATAACTCATGTTCCCTGAAGGAAGGGAACGAGGTGCAACATAGCTGGCCCTTTTCAATGCTGAAAGCTTGGTGAAGTGCAACTTTGGAGAAAGATAGAGGGGCGCAAGCCGCTTAAGTACCCAGAGGGCGGGACCTCTGGTGTGGCAGTGACGCCCCTGCTGTAAAGGCGTGAGTATATTCCTTCAGGTAATCGCGCGGGGGTGCAATTCCCATAGCAAGTATGTTGCACCTCGTTCTCTTCCTTCAGGGAACATGAGTTATGGTGAATAACTTTCAGTTTTGTTTTCCTGAAGTCAATAATGTTATTAATCTGGTATACTTCACTGGTTAAAAGCTGACAAGAAGAAACTTGGTTGATGTTATTCTGTTAATTTTATTTCGTGTTTAAAACGGGACTTTTTGACAGCAGAGCATGGTCATTAGTCTGCTTCAATCTAAACTACTTTATGAAGTGTCCCAGTCAGAATTGTTGGTGTGGGGCTGTTTGAATGCTGCAGGTTGCTGGGTTTGCGCTTTAGTATTTTATTTTTCATGGCGGTTACATATACATTTAGGTGATGCTGTTTCAAGTGAGTAATGAAGTTTGACATGGAGCCAGTTATTTACCCTATTGCTGTTGAACAATGCATGAAGCATGAAGCTTTCATTCAACCCACTTTTTTTTCTCCACCAATAGTGTAGGCAAAGAAATTTTTTTCAAATGGCAAACTTTAATGATAGTTTGGGGTCCTCAAACTCTGGTCTGTTTGTGCTCCTCATAGTCTTCTGCTGAGGTGTCAGTTCACGTACTACCTTTTAAAAGTTGTGTGGCGACATGTAATTCAGCACTAGTCCCGCACATAAACGTTCTGCATGTGTACAAGTTTAAAACAACAATATGGCAGCTGCTTAAGGTGGCTGCTGAACACACTCTGGGACACAAGCCATCATTGTTGATGTGAGGAGTGAACTGTCCTGGCCTCCCTCCACTACACATTTGATGAAGGGATGTTGGAGTGGAAAGCCTCTAACACTGTACAGCAGGGGTGTCAAAGTCAAATACACCGAGGGCCAAAAAAGCAAATTTGCTACAAGCCAAGGGCCGGACTGGTTCAATGTTTATTATAAGGAGGTGATAGAAGTTTTTTTTCTTCTTTCTGCACTCTTTTCATTCAATGTTTTTTTTTCATGAATTTGTTTTATTTTGTCTCTTTTAAATGAATGAATAAATGAATTAAATAAAATATTAAATAAAGCCTCAATAAACGCTTATGATCAATAACTCATGTGAATAATGCAGAATACCATCCTGATTTATGCTCAATAATCCAGGTAAATAACACAGAATAACATCCTGAATTATGCTCAATAATCCAGGTGAATAACAGATTAACACCCTGATGCATGCTCAATAATCCAGGTAAATAACACAGAATAACATCCTGATTTATGCTCAATAATCCAGGTAAATAACAGAATAACATCCTGATGCATGATCAATAATCCAGGTAAATAACACAGAATAACATCCTGATTTATGCTCAATAATCCAGGTGAATAAAAGAATAACATCCTGATTTATGCTCAATAATCCAGGTGAATAACAGAATAACATCCTGATGCATGATCAATAATCCAGGTAAATAACACAGAATAACATCCTGATTTATGCTCAATAATCCAGGTGAATAAAAGAATAACATCCTGATTTATGATCAATAATCCAGGTGAATAACAGAATAACATCCTGATTTATGCTCAATAATCCAGGTAAATAACACAGAATAACATCCTGATTTATGATCAATAATCCAGGTGAATAATGCAGAATAATAAACGCTTCTTTCATAACTTCTCCATCACTGAAAGACTTCTTATGTTGAGCCAGGATGCAGCTAACACGGTAGGAGGCGATCGTAGCAACCTTACCTTTTGTGCTGGGCTGAGTGAAGATCGATTGCTGTGCTGCAAGCTTGTGTTTTAGCTCCCGCATGTTCTGAGTCCATAAACAACTTTTAGGAGGGAAATCTGTCTCAAACAGTTTGTGCATCGTCTTGAAATGCCGCTCCAAGTTACACTTTTTGGGCAAGGCAACGCTCGAATTACAGATGAGGCAAATAGACTTCGAATTAGAATAAACAAAAAAATACTCCTCCTCCCACTCTGTGTGAAAATAATAAGTTTTCGTTTGCTTGTTTGCTAGTTCTGCATCCATGTTTACTTCGCACCGATAGCTCCACTGCTGTCCTAAAGTCTCGTGAGTCACTGCACCCAAAACTCGCGAGACTATGTCTGTGAGAAAACAAGATGGGGAGGGCTGAGGAAAGTGTTGCTGCGCATTGGAATATCGTCACTTCTCCCACCCCCCACCTCCTCCACTTCTGCCGGAGTTAGAATGAAGCGGACATGTCACCTCCACCACTTCAGCCGGAGTTAGAATGAAGCTTAGCAGCGGACATTTCACCTTGTTATTCATTCATTCATTCATTCAACCTTTATTTATACAGGCTAGCCTCGTTGAGTCACGGGGACTCATTTACAAGAGGGACCTGTCTCACTCACACCAAACAACCATCCACTCTCACACTCACACCTAGGGTCAATTTAGAGTCACCAATCAGCCTAACAAGCATGTTTTTTGGTCTGTGGGAGGAAACCGGAGTACCCGGAGGAAACCCACGCATGCACGGGGAGAACATGCAAACTCCACCCAGAAAGGCCCCGGACCAGGATTTGAACCGGCAACCTTCTCGCTGAGAGGCAGCAGCTCTACCAGTTGTGCCACCGTGCTGCCAATTAACAGCTGAGAGCCGGCTGCCGGTGTTCTGTGACTTGCGGGCCGGCTCTAATAGTTATTAAATATCATCCAGGGTGCCATAAATAATTGTTTTGCGGGCCGGATCTGGCCCGCGGGCCGCCACCTTGACATATGTGCTGTACAGTAATTAATTACAAGGATGAATGGGGCTTCCAACAACAGACACCACCTGTTTGACCCTTTGCTTTCTAGCTGAAGTTACTGAGCAGTTCAAACAGAAAAGAAAAGTGAAGGCAGAAATTTCAAAAGCAAAACAAAAGTACAAAGACGAATTGGAGAATAAAATGGCCACAAATCAACTTGGCTCAGCATGGGCTAGTATGAAGACTATTGCAGGCCTTCAGAAGCCGCATAAAACCCGTGTCACTATAGATGGTTTTGATTCAGATTTTAAACTTGCAAATGCTTTAAATTCATTTTATTGTCGTTTTGATACCTGTGATTTTAGCAGTGAAATCCAGAAACTAGTTCACGATCTTAAAGACACACAGCACTCTAACATCAGCCTCCAAGATGTGAAACAAGCTTTTCAGTGTGTGAAAGTGAACAAAAGTCACGGACCAGATAATGTATGTGGCCGTTCTGTAAAATTCTGTGCCAATGAGCTGAGCTCCATTTTTCAGTATATTTATAATAAGTCTCTGGAAACACAACATGTTCCCATCATCTGGAAAGATGCTGTAGTGGTTCCTGTCCCTAAATCCAACAGTCCGAAAACTGTTGGTGATTTTAGACCAGTAGCTTTGACCTCAGTTCTGATGAAAATCTTTGAAAGATTAATCAGAGGTGAGATTCTAAAGCAGACTGAACATCTTTTAGATCCCATGCAGTTTGCTTACAGGCCTCATAGAGGCGTAGAGGACGCAACACTCACCCTGTTTAACATGCTTTTTAAACACTTAGATTTAAATGCGACCCATGTCAGACTTTTATTTGTAGATTTTTCCTCAGCTTTTGATACAATCCAACCTCACATATTAACTGAACGGCTTGTTGAACAGTTTCCTCTGAGTAACAATTTGATGGGCTGGATCTTGGATTTTTTAAGTAACAGGACACAGAGAGTAAGGGTGAATAATTGTCTCTCTGAATCTAAGTCCTCTTCCACCGGGTCACCCCAGGGATGTGTACTGTCACCCCTGCTTTTTATTCTATACACCAACATGTGTCGGAGCAGACATGAGAGCAGGTACATTATAAAGTATGCAGATGATTCTGTTATTGTCAGTCTGCTTAAAGGAAATGAAAGTAGCCATGGGCAGGTGACTGATGATTTTGTTCAATGGTGCGAGGACTCTTTCCTCAAACTAAACACAGATAAGACAAAAGACATGATCATTGATTTTAGGAAGAAACCTCACCAGCACGGAGTCACTTTAATTAAAGGTCAAGCAATTGAGACAGTGCAGTCTTACAAATATCTCGGGACAATCGTAGACGATAAATTAAACTTTGAAACCAATTTTGACAAGGTGTGCAAAAAGGCCCACCAGCGCCTTTATTGTCTAAGGAAACTCAACCATTTTAATATTGACCGAACCATAATGACCATGTTTTACCGTGCTTTTATTGAATCTGTTTTATCCTTTTCCTTGGTTTCATGGTTTGGTCACACTACAGTGAGAGGAAAGAATTCCCTTCAGCAGATTGTTAAGCTGTCATCTAAACTGACCGGAGGAACCCTAACCTCAGTAACATCCATGTATGTTAGTCAGGTACAGAGGATAGCTTCTTCTGTTTTAAAAGATGTCCTTCATCCCCTGTATGGAGAGTTTCAGCTTCTTCCCTCTGGTCGGAGGTTTTTAGTCCCGAAATGTAGGACAACACGTTTTAAAAATAGCTTTGTTCCCACTGCTGTTACTGAAATGAACAAACGGAATAACGTTGAAGCTTTTAGTGGTTAAATGTTTTTATTTTTCATTTTACATATGATTTGGGGAGCCTTAACACTGTTATGTGCAACATTATCTGTTTATAGTTTCTTTTAAGTGTTTTTACTAAATGTTTTTACTGTTTTTATTTGTGTGTGCGCATGGATGGATGTATGCTTTGTACCACTGCAAACCACATTTACCCTTGGGTATAAATAAAGTAA
>JBBPBX010016602.1:0-47929 GCA_038048925.1 Garcialebias charrua | reverse complement strand
GTAGCAGATGGTTAACATAGGGCTGAGTTTTATATAAACAGTTTTATATAAAGATACGCTTAAATTGTTTTTGCATTGTTCTAAAATGCAAGGTTATGTAAACTAAAATATAAAAATGGCATCCAGTAAATAAAATGTCAGCATTTTATTTTATTTTTCAGGGCATTTTAGTTAATTGCTTTACTTTATTTGAAACAGACACTCACTGGTTGTTCCTTCGTTGTAAACAAAATCCACTATACGATCACTGTAGTTTTCAATTATTTTACTGTGGTTACTGTATTTATGGGTAATCCTCAGAGCCATGAGGATTGCTGATGAGGAGCTTGTTTATGCCAGAGACTGACCTTGCCTTGATGCCCATTGTGTGAAATACAGATGGAGAAATAAAGAAACAACTGATGCCAACTTGAGAAGCTCCTTGTTGTTCATTACACACCAAGAGAAGCCACCAGATCCACATAGGTCACACAGGCAGGCAGCGAAGCAGGAGTTTTAAAATAAAAATGATTTATTTTAAACAACGAAAACAAAAAGCTGACGGGGCAGCAACAACTTACAAACGGAAACAGGCCAGCAAAACAGGACGGGTTCAGATTCAGACAAAGAACAGGAACAGGAACAGAGAAGGACTGAGATGTCTATGTTAAACAGAACAATGACCGGACGAGGAGTGAAGGAGAGAAAGGCTTTTTATGAGACAGAGGGAGAGTGAATAATGAGAGCACCTGGGCAGGTGGCTGATTAGAACAGGTGTGAATCATGAAGACTGGAGAGGTATCAAATCAAAGGTAGACTGAGTGAAATGGAAAGTGACAGAAAACAGAATCAGAGACACAGGAACTGAAATCACAAAGATCAGAATAACAAAAAGTATGACAGGAGACACAAATAAATATAAATGAACAGACAGGGACAGAGCCTGTCACATACAGGCTTGAGACACGCCAACAGGAACAAGTTTATGAATTTTGTTAGCAAGCTTAGCATTGTCGAATCCCAAAGCTGGGCACCGCTAATTAAAAAATTAGTTCCACAATTTCTAAAACGCTTATTAATTTTTTTAGGTCCACAATTTCAAAAGCACAAATGTCTTATGAAAATTAGGGGAAGCTAATCTAATCCGCTATTTATATATTTCTATATTATATATATATATATATATATATATATATATATATATATATATATATATATATATATATTATATATAGCCGGCAGCGTTATCAATATTTGCACTACACTGCCAACTGAAAAGTAACAAAAATGATCCTAAAAGGATGAAATTACAAAAATCAAAGGATTTATTTAATACTTTACGTACATATATTCTATTCGGCCACGAAATTAACAAAAAATAGAATGATCTTTTAATCCCTAAAACCACGTTTAAATCTCAAATACACGGGTGTGTCGCCACCGCATTTATACATGAAAGTAACCCAAATACATAAAACTAACGACTCGCCGTCGAATGGTCGACACAAAACGCACAATAAAATCCTCCGGCCACGTTAATTTGGCTTGAAACAGCTGGGTTCTCTAAGGATTTCCATTAGTAACCCAGCACAACCAACCGGCAGACACAGTTAGCGTCTATAGGTAGTCAACAGATTTAATGAAAGTAACCCAAATACATAAAACTAACGACTCGCCGTCGAATGGTCGACACAAAACGCACAATAAAATACTCCGGCCACGTTAATTTGGCTTGAAACAGCTGGGTTCTTTAAGGATTTCCATTAGTAACCCAGCACAACCAACCGGCAGACACAGTTAGCGTCTATAGGTAGTCAACAGATTTAATGAAAAGTAACTAAAATACATGAAAATAACGACTCACCGTCGAATGGTCATCACAAAACACACCTTAAAATCATCCGGCCACGTTAATTTGGCTTGAAACAGCGGGGTTCTTTAAGGATTTATGAAGACACCGAGCGCAGCCAGCTACAGAATTAGCCCCTGAGTTCAACTATGACCCGGAAGATGGAATAGTCCATTTTTAGTAGGGGGATAAAGAAATCGACCGTTTTTTTAATTGCGTATATTTAATGATCGTTTTCATCGTAACTATAATTATTTTTATGTTAAATGTACATTAACAAGCATGAGCAATGTTAGTGATGTAGGTGACTGCACGGGGCGAGGCGGGGCCGGGGCCACTGCTGAAATGGGACCCCCAGGCATTTACCTACATGGTAGAGCCGAGTCTGTTCTCAGCTCTGCCCCCCTCCCCCCTCCAACCCTTCCTCCTCTCTGCTCTTACGGTGGGGAAAAAGGTAAAAAACAAGCAGCATAAGAGCTTGTAAATAAGTTTATTGGTTTTTACTGATAGATAATTAGTTATTAGCGGTACTGCATTTTAAATAAAAATAGCACAAATCCGCTTATGAATTATAAAAGTTAGTCAATTCACAAAAACGCTGACAAAAAGTTTAGGTCCACTGTAAGCGGAATAGCGCTTTAGCGCTCTCTAGCATTCATCCGCCCACCTTTGGCGAATCCCATCCATCCATCCATCCATTTTCGTCCGCTTATCCGGGGTCGGGTCGCGGGGGTAGCAGCCTAAGTAGGGAGGCCCAGACTTCCCTCTCCCCAGCCACTTGGAGCAGCTCCTCCGGGGGAATCCCAAGGCGTTCCCAGGCCAGCCGAGAAACATAGTCCCTCCAGCGCGTCCTGGGTCTTCCTCTGGGTCTCCTCCCGGTGGGACATGCCCGGAACACCTCACCAGGGAGGCGTCCAGGAGGCATCCTAACCAGATGCCCGAGCCACCTCAACTGGCTCCTCTCGATGTGGAGAAGCAGCGGCTCTACTCCGAGTCCCTCCCGGATGACGGAGCTTCTCACCCTATCTCTAAGGGAGAGTCTAGCCACCCTGCGGAGAAAACTCATTTCAGCCGCTGGGGAGAAGGTCCTACCCCAAGTTGAGGAGATTAATAGCTTATGAAAAATAAGAAATAGGAGGAAGGAATAAGTGAAAGCTAAGTTAACTGAAGTTGGTTATTTTGAACCAGACTAAATGACACCTTTTTCCCCACACGAGCAGACTGCTGGGCTCCCGCACGCTCAAACACACCACGACTCGTTACCTGTTGATGGTTCGTCTCTTGGAGATAAGAGTGGAGAAGTGTCTGGACACAAATGTGGATGAGTTTGTCCACCGGCCGTCCAGTTGGAACTTCAGCGTGTGTGGCTGATTCATGATACGAGGAAACTCGCCTCCCTCAGCAGGGAACAAAGGTCAAGTGCGCTGACTGATTTTCAAAATAAAACATCCTAAAACAAATTCTTTCAGAAATGAGTGTTTCGAGGCACAACAAGGCTTTGCCGTGACTCCAGCTGAGACGTGGGTCTAGTTGACACAATGACCGGAACGTCTCCAGCTTTCTCAGAGGAGAGAAGCAAGTTGTGAGCTAGTTCTCTCCAAAAGCACTAAAGAAAAATGCAGGAAATGACCTTTATATGGGAGGCGGGGTCTTCCCCACCTCCTTAATGACTACTGGCTGGTTTTAACAAAATAAGAGATGGGTTTTCATCTCATAGGCAGAATGGTCTCTGAAGGACAACAGGAAAACTGTTTACATAAGCGGCCAGATGGACTGGCCTGTGAGCACAGAGAATATTATGGCTAACTTCATAGACAAAACAGAGAAGGGAGTGAACAGCTAACAGTTTACCTTGAACTGTGCCTTAGAATCAGAGCCTGCTTGCTTTGCAGAAATAAAACCAGAAGGGTCAAACTCATGCAAGTAACAGATCATCATTGAAATGACAAAAATATACTGTAGATCAATTCTGAATTAACACACATTAAAGAGAAAGTTCAATATGATTAATTAGTGTCCATTAATTCATAATAATTGTAACAAATATAAGTGTCCACTCGTCTCCTTGAGGGCTTTAAGAAGGTGTAACACTTAGAGTTTCAAAGAGATGCAGAGAAGTGTACTTGAAGGTCAAGACAGAGGGCCTATATCACTACAGTCCCCCTTTTTGGAAGTCATCGCCTGTCCTTGGAGATGAGTTCCAACACGAAAGGATACCACAGAATGTCTCTGACCTCTATGTAATCCAGTAAGTGGGAAAAAAAAAAGTTAAAAAAAATTCAAAATTATACTCCCATAATGTTTTTGGAAATTCCATACTGTTCGTAAGTGGGTATGAACGTACCTCGGGAAGGCCCCCTCTGCCCCCGTTGCTCGGAGACGAGTTGCCCGTTTACCTCCGTTGCTCTTCGCACCAGCCTGCACGGAGAAATCGATCGACTCGGAGGAAGAAACGCGGTTGTCGAGCTGGCCGGCTGGTGAAGCTCAGAGCCCGGCGTTCTGCCTCGCTGTCTTCAGCTGATGGTCTCGATTCTCATCGCCAGTCTCCCGCGTGCACGGACCAGGAAAACAACGGGGATCTGCGGCCGGAGCAGCTCTCTGTGGGCAGTGAGCCGCGGGGCGCTCCCCCACCAGCTGTTAGCACATCAGCTGCTAGCAGCTCATCAGCTTCTAGCTCGGATATCATCAAATTCTGTGTTGTCAACGCCCGATCTGTTTGCAACAAAACGTTCATCCTCTTACTTTGAAGATCACGACTTGGACTTTTTCTGCATCACAGAGTCGTGGATGTCGTTGGGTGAGTCCAGCGCGTTGACGGAAATAATACCACCAAACTGTTTGTTTTTTAACGACCCGCGACCATCAGGTCGTGGCGGTGGATTATTAACAATATTCAAATCAACTTTTGACTGTAAACAACTGTCCATTCCAGTCTCCTGCTCCAGTTTTGAGCTGACTGTGTTTGAACTAGGACATTCACCTGTAACTTTGTGTGCTCTTGTCTACCGGCCGCCTCGCTCCAAGAACTTCATCAGCGAGTTTTCTGATTTCTTGGCTGAAATTACAGCTAAATATTCTCGGGTCGTCATTTCAGGCGACTTCAACTTGCACGTGTGTTGTCCTGAGAAGCCCATGGTTAAGGACTTTTTAGATTTATTGGACTCATTTAATTTAACTCAACACGTGAACTCTCCCACGCAGCAGCGTGGACATTTGTTGGACCTTGTTTTAACATGTGATGTGACCGTTTCAAACCTTGAAATAGGAGACAATGTATTCTCAGATCATAGGCCAGTGAATTTTCAGTTCACCATCCCCCATGTAACTCCTAAAACATGCATTCCTGCACGTAAAGGCAGGAATGTTAACCATTTAACTGCCGCACGTTTCACTGAGGTTTACAACAATGACATGTTAATTCAGCCCCCATTGTTCCTCTCCAGCACTGAGGAGCTGACAAACCAGTTTGACTCTGTTTGTTTAAAGGCTTTGGATAAAGTAGCTCCTATTAAACCGAGAAGACCAAAACTCAGGGCCGAACCGTGGCTGAATGACACGACCAGAGCTGCTAGGCAGCAATGCCGAAAGGTGGAGAGGAAATGGAAAAAAGACAGTCTGCAGGTCTCTTTTGAGATGGTAAAAGAGAGCTGGCGCCGATATCAGAAAGCAGTGAAAACTGCTAAATCACAATACTTCTCTGATATCATTGCTGCAAACTCTCGTAACCCTCGAGTTCTGTTCTCCACCCTAAACTCTGTTCTCCACCTCACTGAACAATCACCCATGGAAGCCTCGACTGAGCTGTGCGAGAACTTCCAACATTTCTTTTTAGATAAAATCGCAACCACCAGGGCTCTCATTTCTCCTCCATCTCACGATCCATCCATCCCACCTCAATCTGTTGCTGTGTTTGAACATTTTGAACCAGTCTCTCTGTCCTCTCTAGAGCAGGTCATGTGCAACCTGAAACCATCTGGCTCCCCCTTCGATGTGGTCCCCCCTCGGCTTCTAAAGGAGGTTTTTCACACTCTAGGTCCCTCCATTCTCTCGATTGTAAATAGCAGTCTATCCTCGGGTGTGGTGCCAAAATCATTAAAACATGCTGCTGTTCAACCCCTCCTGAAAAAACCAAACCTCGACCCGTCAGTATTATCCAATTTCAGGCCTGTCTCCAGACTCCCATTTGTTTCTAAACTTCTAGAGAAAATAGTTGAGTCCCAACTAAAGTGCTTCCTGGAGGATCACGCTATCCCCGAGCTATTCCAGTCTGGCTTCAAATCCCTCCACAGCACTGAGACTGCCCTACTGAAGGTTTTTAACGACATCTTTCTATCCACAGATACTGGTGACTCTGTGCTGCTTGTCCTATTGGACCTCACATCCGCTTTCGACACCATCGACCATGAGATCCTCATTGCTAGGTTGGAGCAGTGGGTGGGCATCTCAGGATCAGCCCTAAACTGGTTCAGATCCTACCTCTCTGACAGGTCTTTTTGTGTTTCCATCAATGATTTTACTTCTGCAGTGGCGCACTGCACTAAAACCATAGATATACGGAAGGATCTGTTCTCGTATATCTCCGTATCCTTCACATATACTTATACTTATATTTCTGGATATTCCCGGAAATGGACCGCAATGATCCTTAAAAGATCCCAAAATCCCAAAATCCGGATACTTATCTTTGGCAGACCCTTGACGAATAACAGCCACATTTATTTTGGATCTGCTGAAGATAAGTATCCAGAATTTGGGATTTTTTAAGGATCATTGCGGGCCATTTCCGGGAATATCCGAACACAGATCCTTCCGTATATCTATGGTTTTAGTGCAGTGGCGGCTCTTAAATGGGGGGTTCCGCAGGGGTCCATCCTGGGTCCTCTCTTGTTCTCCTTATACCTGCTGCCACTCGGTGCTATTTTCCGGAAACACAATATACCTTTCCACTTCTACGCTGATGACTGTCAAATCTACTTCCCCCTAAGACAAAATGGTACAGGCTCTATTCAACCTCTGCTCGACTGCCTGGCTGACATCAGGGACTGGATGGCTTTAAATTTCTTAAGCTTCAATGATAAGAAGTCTGAAGCCATATTGTTCCTTCCCAATGACACAACCTCAAACCACTGCATTGACCTGTCTGCTCTACCCCTATCCGAAAAACAAAAAGTCAAAAATCTGGGAGTGATAATGGATCCTTCCATGAAACTCAACAGTCATGTAAACATGATCGTCAAATCCTGTTTTTTCCAGCTGAGACGTCTGTCTAAGCTGAAGCCCATATTATCCAAAAAGCACCTGGAGACAGTGATTCACGCATTCATTACATCTAGGCTTGATTACTGCAATTCACTTCTGTTTGGCGTCAGTCAAGCCACCATTGCACGATTACAACTGGTTCAGAACGCAGCTGCCCGATTTTTAACCAGCACACGCAAAAGAGAGCACATTACACCAGTCTTGGCCTCCCTTCACTGGCTACCGGTTCATCTTCGAATCCAATTCAAAATTCTCATGTATGTCTACAAATCGCTGAACAGTCTCGCCCCCGCCTATCTCTCGGATCTGATTCACCCATATGTCCCTCCACGTGCTTTGAGGTCAGAGGATCAGGTACTCTTAATAGTTCCAGAAACTCGCCTTAAGCGCAGGGGTGACAGGGCGTTCTCTGTAGCAGGCCCAAGACTCTGGAACGAGTTACCGCTGCTCATCAAACAGGCCCCCTCCCTCTCAGTTTTCAAATCCCGGTTAAAAACTCACTACTACTCCATCGCTTTCAATGCCAGCTGATTTGTATTGGATCGTTTGATTTATGATCTGCAATGTTTTTATGTTTTTCGTGTTGTACTTCATTGTCTGTGTTGCCTGTTGCGTGTTTGTTTGTCCAGCACTTTGGTGTGGACTTGTTCCTGTTTAAAGTGCTTTATAAATAAAATGGTATGGTATGGTATGGTAAGTAATCCCATTGCGGTAAGCTTTCAATCCTTTGGAAAACATAGTCTGTTAACCCATGGAAAACTGAGTCTGTGATCCTTTGGAAAACAAAGTCTTATAATCCACAACGGTAAATCTACAATGATGGGGGTTAGTGATTTCATCAGCAAGAATGGTTTTCAATCAGCATGTAGAGGGGATCCCTCGATTGAAGCAGAGGAGGCGGCCCTTGGATGAAGGTTGAAGACCAACGTTGGATCAGCAGGTCCCCACATCGAAGGTTGCAGGCTGGATGGCTTCCAGTCGGTGCCACCCTGGTTCAATGTGTCATGCAATTATGTGGTTTTAGGTGGGCTTATGATTGGGATTTTACATTAGGCCCTACCTATATGCACCTGGTATGTAAGCTATCATGGATTAGATCAGCTACAATTACCAATTAAGGGGTGGATCAATGCTGTAAAAATCAGATATAGGGATCTATACCTATAGAAATGGGGAGGGCTTCTGTAACGAAGGCCTCTTCATTCAAACTATTCCTCCATTCATTATTTAGTTTAGGTTAAACTAAAATTAAAAAAATGAAAACTAGTTCGGTCTAAATGTCTGTTGTCTTTTAGACGAACGACGCAAGATATGGTATTCCCTATAAATTTTGAAGTCTATGGCGAGACTCATCAAAATGAATAGTTCTAGAATAGAAACGATCGAATCGGTCCTACCTAAATGATTGGAAGGTCAGTGTAGATTGTAGTATTGATCTACAATGACTCTTCAAAGATTGAGATCTTTAACAAAATGAACAGCATGTTGGCATAGTTAAATCCATTTAAGTCTTCAACTAATCAACAATCAAAACCTCTTTTGGCTGGGAGTGTTCAAAAACAATAACAACTTCAATAACACAAAAGTAGCAATTAAGCAACTAAAAACAACGTTTCACTACGTCAAACTCACTCTGGTCGTCAGATTCCAACGTGTCACACACAAGAAAAACAGTTCTTAGCTTTATAACCAATGTCAATTAAATCCTGCAGATTTAAACGGTTGTTAAGGTTAGTTTTTCGTGGGTTTTATGCTTAGCGTTTCTAAGTTCTAGTTGGAACGGTTTCTTTTTGCAACTAGTATAGTTTAAACTGTTTAGTTTATTTACTATCCTGTGCTTGGACGACCTTGTTTTCCCATGAAGTCTGTGAGTTTGCGAGATCTTTGTCGTTTGTGGGGTTATTGAAATCTTTGTCCTTGACGTGGGCATGGCCTAACATCACCCCCCTGTGGTCATGGGGGACCACGCGCACAGGTGTGGACGTCCGTCCATGGGCACGAGTTAGGATGCCTTTGTTTAGTTTAGGCTGTTTACGCAGCTTAGAGTAGACAGTACGCAGGAACTTCTTAGGTTTCGGCCAACGTTTCTCTGTACGTTTACCTCTTTCTGCGTAATTCAGGTGTGTCACAACTGTCGGCGCCGTCGCAGGCATGCCTCTGTCGTTGTGATGTATTTCTTCCCACTTCATGACTGAAGAGGTGCTCTTTGAGTCTGTAAGAACTATGTCATTTCTGAGTAGTTCTAGATACAAAAGCTCTTGAACCAAGGTTTCATTGAAAGCTTGGCTGATGACTGAATTACCCGTCCCAGAGGACAGTACAGCGTTCTCGGTGTATGATCCTTGGATCTCTACACCGTCCTCTACCTGTGGTAGGAAGTGTGAGTTTCCCCCCTATTGTTTGAGGAGGGGTCCTCAAAATCTGTAACCATGGAGTCCAAGTGACTGTCAGCGTGTTGTAAACTGTCACTTTCAGGACTCGGATGTCCTTGAACCAAGACTTCACTGCAATCTTGGCCGTATGCCGAATTACCTGTCCCATAGGACAGTACAACGTCATTGGTGTGGGACCCTTGGATCTCCACACCTTCTTCTACCAGTGATAGGCAGTGCTCAATGAGTGCTGAAGGTGTCAGCTCGCAGAGGAGGTTCTCGTGTTGGGCCAGAGTCTGGTCCACCTGTTGAGTCTCATCTGTCTCACCTGTATATGAAGGTTCACTTACTGGGTTTGTGGTCTCGGTTGAGGAATCCCATGTGACCTCAGTGGTACCTGTTGTTAGACAGTCAGTGTCCTGACCTTGGGGAGGTACCACGATTGGCAGTGGACTGCTCACTGTGGCCCACATTGTCTGATTGCCATAATTTATAATCGCTTCAAAGCGATTTATAAAATCTTGGCCAACCACAAATGGAGTCTGGAGTGAGTCAAGTTCAGACACATACACCGGGTGGTAT
Source organism: Garcialebias charrua (assembly GCA_038048925.1). Taxonomy (NCBI): domain Eukaryota; kingdom Metazoa; phylum Chordata; class Actinopteri; order Cyprinodontiformes; family Rivulidae; genus Garcialebias; species Garcialebias charrua. The sequence goes on along the minus strand of JBBPBX010016602.1, from coordinate 37,888 downwards.
AGTGACATTTCGCCAATCTGCATGTGAACCATGGCTATTAGGGTTGTTCTCGTCTTTGCGAGGCCCTGTTGCTTACCATAACTGTCTTTCACAAAGGGTATTTGCCTGTCAACATCGTTAGCGGCGGTCCTTAGCTCCTCAAACAGTTCGGCTGACATGGTAGACACGTCTGAACCGCAAAACAAGAGTGCTTCTTGCATGAGGACCCCTTCCAATGTGAGTGGCAGGTAAGCTCTCTTAGCTATCCCCCTTTTTATAAAGTTACACAGAAACCGTTTAGGTTTTTTCACACGTTTCTGTGTACGTGTGACTCTGTCTGTGTAATCATCGTCGCTGTCAGCATCATGATGGCTGTCTGTCTCATGACCTTTAGGATATGGATTTTCAGCAATTTGTTTGCTGTCAGCATCTGGACTTTAAGGACGTTGATCATCAGCAATTTGTTTGCTGTCAGTATCTTTGTCAGTGTTGACGATGTTGTCAACTATGTGTACTGAGTCCTTGCAAGAGGCAGTGTTGCGCGCCGTTTCGTCAGGTTGAACAACGTGTTATTGTTATCATCAAGGACAACGTCACACGTTGTGTCAGCCTGGTCAACCACTGTAACATTCAAATCATCTGACAAACAACTCACAACCTCAGTCACGTCCTTGCGCGGAGGCATCATTTCCTTAATCTGGAGCAAGTGCGACTCATTGCATGTCTCAAACTGTGTAGTTCGAGGGGCAGGGGTAGGAGAGCCGCTTCTCGGAGGTACATGTCGGGACAGACCATTTCTCAAAGGGTCACGGCTCCCAGACATCAACTCCTCTCGAAGTTCACCCACTGTGAGACCTAGGTGAGGACTCTTTTGATTCGATCTGAACCATCTTGGTTCACCTAGAGTGTGAACACCTACCATGTGTGGTTCTGTGCTCATCTCAGGGTGTTCAACATGATGGGCAAGGGCAGCAGAACTCCCCGCGAACCGAGCAGAGTCAATGTTCCAGCTGGGCACAATCTGTGGTTTGTTATCATGAAAAACCTGTTTACTTTCGCACTCTGTAGGAGAGGGAACCTCTTCTATTTCCTGCGAGTGGGATGTGACCTCTTGACCTGGACATACCACTGAGGGTGTTTTTCGTCGTTTGAACATGTCAAAAAATTCCATAGCACATTGTTTAATTTCTGCCATGGTACTCTCTTTGCAATTAACATTGAAGCGAACACATTTCATTATGAAAGGAATTAGATTCAAAGTGAAACGACTTTTAAACAGGTAATCTTCCTCAATTCCAGGGACAGTTTTGTCCCCTGTGCAAGCAGAGAGGAGCCTGTCGTAAAACACCAGGGGATGTTCACCTGGTTCCTGAAGGACGTTCTTTGCAGCTAAGTACCTATCAAATGATGAAACAAGCCCACAATTTGTTGATGCACCTGCTAGAACGTCCATCTTTGTACTGATTTCCTGTGAAAAATCAAGTAAAGTGGGTCTTATTGCACAGTGTGCAGTCCCACCATGTGATACCTGCGGCAGTCAACATGGTGTCCAGGATGTGAAATCAAATAAAAATCAGTGATTTTAATTAATTTGTCGACCTGTGACAAGGTCAAACAAAAACGGCTGTCGTGGTATCAGGAGCCTCATGTGCAGAGGCCGCCATCTTATCTGGAAATTTGTGAAACACAAATTAAATGAAGCCACCGTAGAGAGCAAGGCCAACCAGCTTTTTATTCTAAATAAACTTGTATCTAAAATAAATAGGAGGGCCTGTGTACAGCTGCTCAGTAACATCCAAGATGTGAAATTCAACAAAAATCAGTGATTATTATTAAATTGTCAACCCATGAGACGACCATCAAGGTCGGCTAGTTTTGTGTGATTTTTGTGTGAAAACCAAGACAAAAGATGCCTCATCTGTGTTATTTTAAACTTGCAGTTTAAAATAAACAGGGACAGACAGCTTGATTTGCACAGAATTGATGATAAAAGTGTCAAGTTTTATAAAAAAGCAGACAAGTCTGTATAGCTTCTGTGTAACTGTTCTGCCATCAACATTCGATTTTCTGCGAAAATCAAATTAAAGGATGCTGTGTCCTCAACATTTCAAAATGTACTCTATTCAAAAACAGGAAAGTTGAAATGTTAGATACAGTTACATCAAACTGTATTCTTAGACGTGACCAGCAGATGGGGTGTGCAACGCTGGACAAGTCTATCATAGCGACTGCAATTCTTTTTCTGACCATTATAGAGGCGCTGTTATCACCCGTGAGCGAAGCTGCAGCTTTTAGCCCACACAGACATCTAACAACGGATGAAAAGCATCAATCAGACAGATCTAAAGCGTTACGTGATATAGCTTTAGAACCCCAGGCTCACAAAAACGAAATCATGTGAGCAAAATCGGTTGAACTGTGAAACCTTTTAAACTACGTTTAAAAGTAATAAGGTCGGACACGTAAAGCAGTTGCAGCACCCGGTGTCACGTGACCTGGTCACATGGCGATCAGCAGTTTCAGAGCAACCGGCTCAATCCACCCATTAAAATCACAAAAACACCGCGATGAAACAGTCTTTTCAATGACAGTAATGGACAAACAAGCATGAAAACTTGTCTGGGACAAACAGCTGAAGTGAAAGTTGACGAGGATGTGAGCTCCTCACCCCCCAAGCGTCAACACATACAGCGTAATCGACCAGTCACAGCGAAGACAGAACTGTAGTTCTAAAACCCAAGTGTTCATGGGAAATTGTGTCTTCCAAACCTAACGCCACCCACGTGTGACGCGTCGTTCGAGCGTTGTGTTCACGGACCTGCGGTCGGTCGAACAAGAGCGTGGAACAAACTTTTTAACGTTTTAAAACAGTCACAAATATCATAAAACATTGCGGTTAAGCCAGTCTTCGACGATATCACGCGCATAGAACTCAAACAACACAGATAAACTGTCAGAAATGTGTGCAAAAACGAATCTGACAACCACAGTCTATAGAACCAACTTTTTTGAACACAACACACAATGGATCAATCACATCGCTTTAAGCAGCCATTTTGCCTTTCGGTACCGCTATTGTTAGCTCGACCCAAAGATCTGGACACTTTTTCACAAAATAAACGTATTTTTACACAGCAGAAAATTCTGTTAATGAGCCCAAACACATCCAGGCTAACTCCCACGTCCCCCAAAGAAGGTAGCACGCTAACTGTGTACAACAATGGACTTTACGTCAAACGGAACCAGATCCCGTCCGGTCCAAGCTGAGAGGGTCCAATCGAACCTCACAACACACGTTGTAACAGAAAAAGGCACTTAATGGAGTAGCATAATAATGTGTGACAAAGCTTTTCAACAGCAATCCGCAGAAGTAATAAAATGAAGCAGTGGTGACACGGCGGTCACAACAATGAAAAATGCATGCAACCTCGCGACACGTTATGAACGTCTCACAAACACAGACACAACATTTATCACTCATCAGCTTCAAGCATATGTTGGAATGTGAAAGAAAAAATAATTCTAACGGGAAACGCACCAGACAATGCCATGATTAGCAATTTCTGACACCCACCAGCCAAAACTATTAAATAAGTCCAAAGCAGGATACATAACTAATGCCAACAAACACCGTGACAATAAGCTACACAAAATAACTTAATAACCGTTTCAGGAACACGGACGAGCCACCAAATTGTAACAAATAAGGCGTTGTAAGGTATTTAAACACTTACTGGGCCACCATTATTGTAGAGATATAGGACTTACTGGTCAGTTTACTGACTTACCTATAGTTTGGATGAAAGATCAGAGCAGATTTTAACTACACAAATCTACCATCAGTTTCATGGGGTCTCAACTTTTTCAGAATAAATCAATAAATCGGTGATGTGATTAGCCAAAAATGTAATTTCACGAGAGACTTCAACTTATGTTGGTCTACCAGAAAATAGACCTTTTATTGAAACTATCACAAAAATTACATTAAACATTTGTATCGATATTAGCTCTGATTTAATAACTACGTTGACAAGAATTCAAATTAAAACAAACAGACAGTTAGGAACTTTTCTGTTGGTACATTTACTTGACAGATTAATAGCTTATGAAAAATAAGAAATAGGAGGAAGGAATAAGTGAAAGCTAAGTTAACTGAAGTTGGTTATTTTGAACCAGACTGGGTGACACCTTTTTCCCCACACGAGCAGACTGCTGGGCTCCCGCACGCTCAAACACACCACGACTCGTTACCTGTTGACGGTTCGTCTCTTGGAGATAAGAGTGGAGAAGTGTCTGGACACACACGTGGATAAGTTTGTCCACCAGCCGTCCAGTTGGAACTTCAGCGTGTGTGGCTGATTCACGATACGAGGAAACTCGCCTCCCTTGGCAGGGAACAAAGGTCAAGCGCGCTGACTGATTTTAAAAATAAAACTTCCGAAAACAAATTCTTTCAGAAATGAGTGTTTCGAGGCATAGCAAGGCTTTGCCTTGACTCCAGCTGAGACGTGGGTCTAGTTGACACAATGACCGGAACGTCTACAGGTTTCCCAGAGGAGAGAAGCAAGTTGTGAGCTAGTTCTCTCCAAAAGCACTAAAGAAAAATGCAGGAAATGACCTTTATATGGGAGGCGGGTCTTCCCCACCTCCTTAATGACTACTGGCTGGTTTTAACAAAATAAGAGATGGGTTTTCATGTCATAGGCAGAATGGTCTCTGATGGACAACAGGAAAATTGTTTACATAAGCGGCCAGATGGACTGGCCTATGAGCACAGAGAATATTATGGCTAACTTCATAGACAAAACAGAGAAGGAAGTGAACAGCTAACAGTTTACCCTGAACTGTGCCTTAGAATCAGAGCCTGCTTGCTCTGCAGAAAAAAACCCAGAAGGGTCAAACTCATGCAAGTAACAGATCATCATTGAAATGACAAAAATATACTGTAGATCAATTCTGAATTAACACACATTAAGGAGAAAGTTCAATCTGATTAATTAGTGTCCATTAATTCATAATAATTGTAACAAATACAAGTGTCCAATCGTCTCCTTGAGGGCTTCAAGAAGGTGTAACACTTAGAGTTTCAAAGAGATGCAGAGAGGTGTACTTGAAGGTCAAGACAGAGGGCCTATATCACTACAGCCGCGTGCATGGTTCATCTGTAGCCAGGACTTAGTGGCTCCATCCTGGGTAGAGCTGGTAATGGACCCCTAGGGTACGCGCGCTTCATCTGTACCTTGCACTTAGTACCTCCTGCCTGGGTGAACGTTCATGCAACCCCGCCGCGCGCAAGGTTCATCTGTAGCCAGGACTTAGTGGCTTCTGTCTGGGTAGAGCTGCTAATGGACCCCCAGGGTGCGTGCGCTTCATCAGTACCCTGCACTTAGTGCCTCCTGCCTGGGTGAACGTTCAGGCAGCCCTGTCGCACGCACAGTTCATCTGTAGCCAGGACTTAGTGGCTCCTGCCTGGGTAGAGCTGGTAATGGACCCCCAGGGTGCACGCACTTCATCTGTAGCCAAGACATAGTGCCACCTGCCTGGGTAGAGCTGGTAATGGACCCCTAGGGTGCGCGCTTCATCTGTACCCTGCACTTAGTGCCTCCTGCCTGGGTGAATGTTCAGGCAGCCCCGTCGCGCACATGGTTCATCTGTAGCCAGGACTTAGTGGCTCCTGCCTGGGTAGAGCTGGTAATGGACCCCTAGGGTGCGCGCGCTTCATCTGTACCCTGCACTTAGTGCCTCCTGCATAGGGTGAACATTCAGGCAGTCTCGCCGCGTGCATGGTTCATTTGTAGACAGGACTTAGTGGCTCCTGCCTGGGTAAAGTTGGTAATGGACCCCCAGGGTGTGCGCGCTTCATCTGTAACCTGCACTTAGTGCCTCCTGCCTGGGTGAACTTTCAGTCAGCCCCGCCGTGCACGGTTCATCTGTAGCCTAGGACTTAGTGGCTTCTGCCTGGGTAGAGCTGGTAATGGACCCCCAGGGTGCACGCGCTTCATCTGTACCATGCACTTAGTGCCTCCTGTCTGGGTGAACGTTCAGGCAGCCCCGCCGCGCGCATGGTTCATCTGTAGCCAGGACTTAGTGGCTCTTGCCTAGGTAGAGCTGGTAATGGACCCCCAAGGTGTGCGCGCTTCATCTGTAGCCAGGACTAAGTGGCTCTTGCCTGGGTAGAGCTAGTAATGGACACCCAGGGTACACGCGCTTCATCTTTAGCCAGGACATAGTGCCTCCTACCTGGGTAGAGTTGGTAATGGACCCCCAAAGGATGCGCGCTTCATCTGTACACTGTACTTAGTGCCTCCTACCTGGGTGAATGTTCAGGTAGTCCCGCCGCGAGCATGGTTCATTTGTAGCCAGGACTTAGCGGCTCCTGCCTGGGTAGAGCAGGTAATGGACCCCTAGGGTGCGTACACTTCACCTGTACCCTGCACTTAGTACCTCCTGCCTCGGTGAACGTACGGGCAGCCCCGCCGTGCGCACAGTTCATCTGTAGCCAGGACTTAGTGGCTCCTTCCTGGGTAGAACTGGTAATGGAACCCTAGGGTGTGCGCGCTTCATCTGTAGCCAAGACATAGTGCCTCCTGCCTGGGTAGAGCTGGTAATGGACCCCTAGGGTGCGCGCGCTTTACCTGTACCCTAGACTTAGTGCCTCTTGCCTAGGTGAATGTTCAGGCAGCCCCACCGCGCGCACGGTTCATCTGTAGCCAGGACTTAGTGGCTCCTGTCTGGGTAGAGCTAGTAATGTACCCCCAGGGTGCACGCGCTTCATCTGTACCTTGCACTTAGTGCCTCCTGTCTGTGTGAACGTTCGGGCAGCCCCGTAGCGCGTACGGTTCGTCTGTAGCCAGGACTTAGTGTCTCCTGCCTAGGTAGAGCTGGTAATGGACCCCTAGGGTGCGCGCGCTTCATCTGTAGCCAGGACTTAGTGGCTCCTGCCTGGGTAGAGCTGGTAATGGACCCCCAGGGTATGCACGCTTCATCTGAAGCCAGGACATAGTGCCTCCTGCCTGGGTAGAGTTAGTAATGGATCCCCAGGGGGCGCGTGCTTCATCTGTACTCTACATTTAGTGCCTCCTACCTGGGTGAACGTTCAGGCAGTCCCGCCACGCGCATGGTTCATCTGCAGCCAGGACTTAGTGGCTCCTGCCTTAGTAGAGCTGGTAATGGACACCCAGGGTGCACGCGCTTAATCTGTACATTGCACTTAGTGCCTCCTGCCTGGGTGAACTTTCAGGCAGCCCCGCCGCGCGCACGGTTCATCTGTAGCCAGGACTTAGTGGCTCTTGCCTGCGTAGAGCTGGTAATTGAACCCTAGGGTGCGCGCGCTTCATCTGTAGCCAAGACATATTGCCTCCTGCCTGGGTAGAGTTGGGAGACGACTGCCATTACCACTACACCACGGCCGCCCTACTTAGTGCCTCCTGCCTGGGTAGAGCTGGTAAGTGACCCCCAGGGTGCACGCGCTTCATCTGTACCTTGCACTTAGTGCCTCCTGCCTGGGTGAACGTTCAGGTAGCCCCGTCACGCTCAGTTTATCTGTAGCCAGGACTTAGTGGCTCCTACTTGGGTAGAGCTAGTAATGGACCCACAGGGTGGACGCGCTTCATCTGTAGCTAGGACATAGTGCCTCCTGCCTGGGAGAACATTCAGGTAGCCCCACTGCACGCAAGGTTCATCTGTAGCCAGGACTTAGTGGCTCCTGCCTGGGTAGAGCTAGTAATGGACCCCTAGGGTGCGCGCGCTTCATCTGTAGCCAGGACATAGTGCCTCCTGCCTGGATAAAGCTGGTAATGGACATCCACGGTACGCGCGCTTTATCTGTACCCTGCATTTAGTGCCTCCTGCCTGGGTGAATGTTCAGGCAGTCCCGCCGCGCGCATGGTTCATCTGTAGCCAGGATTTAGTGGCTCCTGCCTGGGTAGAGCTGGTAATGGACCCCTAGGGTGCGCACGCTTCATCTGTACCCTGCACTTAGTGCCTCCTGCCTGGGTGAATGTTCAGGCAGCCCCGTCGCATGCACTGTTCATCTGTAGCCAGGACTTAGTGGCTCCTGCCTGGGTAGAGCTGGTAATGGACCCCTAGGGTGCTCGCGCTTCATCTGTACCCTGCACTTAGTGCCTCCTGTCTGTGTGAACGTTCGGGCAGCCCCGCCGCGTACGGTTCATCTGTAGCCAGGACTTAGTGGCTCCTGCCTAGGTAGAGCTGGTAATGGACCCCTAGGGTGCGCGCGCTTCATCTGTAGCCAGGACTTAGTGGCTCCTGCCTGGGTAGAGCTGGTAATGGACCCCCAGGGTACGCGCGCTTCATCTGTAGCCAGGACATAGTGCCTCCTACCTGGGTAGAGTTGGTAATGGATCCCCAGGTGGCGCGTGCTTCATCTATACTCTACACTTAGTGCCTCCTACCTAGGTGAACGTTCAGGCAGTCCCGCCGCGCGCATGGTTCATCTGTAGCCAGGACTTAGTGGCTCCTGCCTTGGTAGAGCTGGTAATAATAATAATAATACTTTATTTATAGAGCCCTTTAAAACAACCACAGCTGCAACAAAGTGCTGTACATAAAATCAAGAACATTTAAACACATAAAAATAAAACAGTTGTTAAAACATTAAGATCAATAAAAACAATAAAACAGTGCAGAACAAAATCAGTCTGTGCTAAAAGCCAGTGAGTAAAAATGTGTTTTTAAAAGAGTTTTAAAACTGGACAGTGAAGGAGCTTGTCTGACGGGAAGAGGGAGATCGTTCCACAGTTTTGGAGCAGCAACAGAAAAAGCTCTGTCTCCTCTGAGCCTCCGTTTGGACCTCGGCACCTCCAGAAGCAGCTGATCAGCTGATCTGAGGCACCGAGCAGGAGAGTATGGGTGAAGCAGCTCAGAGAGGTAGGATGGAGCAAGACCATTTAAACTTTTAAAAACAAATAAAAGTATCTTAAAATGAACTCTAAAATGAACAGGCAGCCAGTGGAGTGAAGCCAGAGTGGGGGTGATGTGCTCCCTCTTATGAACTCCAGTTAGAAGGCGAGCAGCAGCGTTCTGGACCAACTGGAGACGTCTGAGGGAGGACTGGCTGACTCCAAGGTAAAGAGCGTTACAGTAATCCAGCCGAGAGGTGATGAAGGCATGGATTACTGTTTCCAGCTGCTGCTGTGTAAGGATGGACTTTACCTTAGCCAGCTGTCTGAGGTGATAAAAACTGGTCTAAAAACTGGTAATGGACACCCAGGGTGCACGCGCTTAATTTGTACATTGCACTTAGTGCCTCCTGCCTGGGTGAACTTTCAGGCAGCCCCGCCGCGCGCACGGTTCATCTGTAGCCAGGACTTAGTGGCTCCTACCTGGGTAGAGCTGGTAATGGACCCCTAGGGTACGCGCACTTCATCTGTAGCCAAGACATATTGCCTCCTGCCTGGGTAGAGTTGGTAATGGACCCCTAGGGTGCGCGCTTCATCTGTACCCTGCACTTAGTGCCTCCTGCCTAGGTGAATGTTCAGGCAGTCCTACCGCGCGCACGGTTCATCTGTAGCAAGGACTTAGTGGCTCCTGCCTGGGTGGAGCTGGTAATGGACCCTAGGGTGTGTGCGCTTCATCTGTAGCTAGGACATAGTGCCTCCTGCCTGGGTGAACGTTCAGGCAGCTCCGTCGCGCGCATGGTTCATCTGTAACCAGGAATTAGTGGCTCCTGCCTGCTTAGAGCTGGTAATGGACGTCCATGGTACGCGCGCTTCATCTGTACTCTGCACTTATAATAATAATAATAATAATTAATTCAATTATATGGACATTAAATGAATGAGTACTGAATCCATTGTTGATGTGATCTCCTGGAACGTAAGAGGCCTTAGGAAACTGATCAAACTCAAAAAAGTAATGAATAGACTTAAACAATATCAGCCCAAAGTGGTTTTTTTACAAGAAACACATTTACTTGCGAACGAAATTGTTAAACTAAGAAGAAGATGGCCAGGTCAAGTTTTTTCAAGCTCATTTTCTCCACATGCCAGGGGAGTAGCAATTTTGATTCATAAATCTTTACCTATTGGTATAAAAAAAGTTATCACAGACCCTGCGGGGAGATTCATAATAATCCAAGCCTCACTGATGAACCAAAACTTTGTTTTGGTTAACCTATATGGTCCCAATGTAGACGATCCTGATTTTTATAATAATTTGTTTCTTTCTATTGCAGCTTTGCATGGGGATGTAGTCTGTGCTGGAGACTTTAACTGTACTTTAGACCCGAATCGTGATAGATCATCAGGATTAGATTCAACACACCTTAAAAGTAGACGGGTTATACAACACTTTATGGCTGAACTTAACTTAAGAGACATATGGAGAATCCAGAATCCAACTAAGAGAGAATATTCGTGCCATTCAACTACCCATAATAGCTATAGCCGTATTGATTATTTTTTAATTTCAAATTCTTTAGTTGCGAGAATTAAAGATTGTGCATATAATAGCATATTAATCTCCGACCATTCATTATGCATACTTAAATTTTCACCATCAACTGTAATTAGACGTAATCCTATCTGGCGTTTAAAACCACATTGGTTACAAATGCCTAAATTTCTGAAATACATTGAAAAAAATATTGATGATTACTTTGACTTTAATAAATCTGAGACTACAGCAACTATCAGATGGGAAGCATTCAAGGCTTTTATACGAGGTCAAATGATGAGCTACACAAAAAACGAAGTTAATAAAACTCTCATGGAGATGGTAAAACTTGAAGAACAAATAAAAGAGACGGAGCTCGAGATAAATCTAAAAGGTTCTAAAGAAAAACAAAAAGAATTGCTAATATTGAGGGCAAAATATGATGAACTATCAACAAATAAAGCTACATCAGAGATATTCAGATTGAAACAATCCTACTACGATCGGGGAGAGAGGGCAGGGAAACTTCTAGCCTGGCGCATAAAGGCTATACAGAATGAGAGGGCAATAAATGAAATTACAACTGGAAATGACAATACTAGCGATCCTCAAAAAATTAACGATCTTTTTAAAGATTATTACGCAAAATTATATACGTCTAAAGGACACATACCACAAGAATCGTTAAATAACTTTCTCAATTCAATAAACACTCCCACACTTAGTGAAACAGCTAAATTAGAACTGGATATACCAATAACTATAGAGGAACTCTCAAATGCAATAGATAAACTAAATTCAGGAAAGGCACCCGGCCCAGATGGGATTCCTATGGACTTGTATAAAATATTTAAAAACAAATTATTACAGCCCCTCCATAATATGATAGCGGAAAGCTATAACTTTAAAGAATTACCTCCCTCATTGAGAAACGCGATCATCACAGTCTTACCTAAACCCGGGAAACCTCACACTAGATGCGAATCTTTCCGACCAATCTCTCTTATAAACTCTGATGCCAAAATAATATCCAAAGTACTAGCAATTAGGCTTGAGAAATTTTTACCGTATCTTTCTAATCCTGATCAGAATGGTTTTATTAAAGGGAGGCAAGCACATCACGGTATCCGTCGCGTACTAAATATAATTCATGAAAATTATGAACATCCCGATACAGCTTTACTCTCACTCGATGCGGAAAAAGCATTCGATAGAGTAGAACATAATTACCTCTATAGAGTTCTTTCTCAATTTGGCATGGGAAGTTATTTCATAAATTGGATTAAAATAATTTATAACAAGCCCAACGCCTCAGTTATAACTAATAATATAATATCCAAACCATTTAATCTAGCTAGGGGCACGCGTCAAGGATGTCCTCTCTCGCCCCTGCTCTTTATCCTAGCAATTGAGCCATTAGCTATTGCCATAAGGAATAATCAAAATATACACGGTATCAAAATTAAAAATATTGAATCTAAAATTGGACTCTTTGCCGACGACATTATTTTAATGTTGTGTAAGCTGAATTGCTCAATTCCCCAACTACTCAAGATTATCAATGAGTTTGGATATATTTCCGGTTATAAACTTAACGAATCAAAATCTGCCATCCTTTTTTTAAATCAAGCTGAAAGAGAAAATCCACCAATTCTAACCACATTTCAGGTGGCAAAAGACAGCCTTACTTACTTAGGCATTAAAATTACTCCAAAAATTGATGATCTGGTTGGTGCAAATTATACGCCGGTGACTAACTCAATAAGAGAATCAATTGACAGATGGTCTACCCTGCCTATATCTATGATTGGCCGTATAAACATTCTTAAAATGAACGTGCTTCCTAAATTTTTATATCTTTTTCAGGCTATTCCCCTTAATCCTCCCGACGGATTTTTTAATAAAATCCAAAAATTCTTCAATAAATTCATTTGGAATAACAGACGAGCTAGAGTACGTTTATCATTACTATACCTTCCATATGATAGAGGAGGACTGAGGGTACCAAACCTCAGATGGTATTACTGGGCTTCCCAACTCTCTAGTGCATCATGTTGGTTTTCACCAACTATCCTGCCGTGGGTAAAAATAGAAAATATAAACACCTCTACCTTACCCCTAAATTCATATCTATACTCAAGGAAAAGCAAAGATTTAATAAAAAACACTTCAAACCCTTTTGTTAAAAACACTATCCGAGTATGGTACGATGTACATAAATTTAAAAATGAAACACCAATATTATCCCAGTTTTCTCCGATCTGGGGCAATATGTCATTTGAACCAGGTAGGAAAGATATGGGTTTTAAAACATGGTATTCAAAGGGTTTATGCAAAATCGCTGATTTATTTGATAAAGGGATAATGGTCGGCTTTGAAGATTTGAAACAGAAATTCAACATTTCAAATAACCATTTTTTTAAGTTCTTGCAAGTTAGAAATTTTATCTTAAGTACTCAAAAGTCGATAACATTACCTACTCTTACTTCTATAGAAGAGTTAGCAATAAACAGTCAGTTAAGGAAAGGTCTAATATCTTGTTTTTATAACAGTATCAAGGACAGCTCTCAGACCTCCTCAGAAGACAAAAGAATTGCATGGTGTGAGGACTTGAAATGTAATATATCAATAGAGGAATGGCAGAGGGCCTGTTTGAAAGCACAGACGCAATCTATTAATACTCAATTTAAATTAATCCAATATAAATGGCTGATGAGAACATATATTTCTCCAACACTACTAAATAAATTTAATCCCAACAATCCTGACACATGTGCCAAATGTGGGGATAAAGGCACTTTGACTCATTGTCTTTGGGAATGTCCAGAGATTCAGAAATTCTGGAAGGAGGTTTTGGACAAAATTTCACTCATTATCGGTACTAAAATTGATCCGTGTCCAAGGTTGTGTATCCTAGGAATCTTCTCTACTCAAATCCAATTAAATAAGAGTGATCAAAAATCGATAATGTATTGTCTGGTCCAGGCCAAATATAGTATAGCCAGAGCCTGGAAATCTGTAGTTAGGCCTCAAATAAATACTTGGATGTCTACATTATCAAGCTCTCTTGCCTTGGAGAAACTTACATTTATGATTAAGGGTAAATATGATGTGTTTAAAAAAATATGGGATAAATTTTTGATTTTTTTGGAAAATACGAACACTTATGAGGAATGACGGATGGTAAAACTAAGCTAGTCTATGCTTTCTTTGGGATAGTAACATTGAGTGTGTTAACTTTATATTAAGTTCAAATGTATTGATTGAAAAGTGTATGAAACTGAATCACTAAGGACTGGATGTCTAGCTCTAAGGAGAACAAGGGCTTCACTTTACGTTTAACATGGGGACAATGATTAAATCTCATCGACAAAATCTTGCCATCTATCTCTGGGATAACAAATTGAATGCATTTTTGTTGTAATTTTGTCTCACGGTAATCGAATAATATTTGTTACCTTGATTGTTTTTTTTTTAGTTGTTTTTTTGTGTTTTCGTTAGGTTTGTTCTAATGTTTTGTGCATTTGTGAGTTATTTGTATGTTTTTTTTTTAAAAAAAACCAAAACAAAACAATAAAAAGATTTTTGAGAAAAAAAAAAATAATTAATTCAATTTATAACGCACTTTTCATTACTGAAAATCTCAAAGTGCTACACATATATTGAATGCTACACACATTCATAAACCGGTGGCGGCAGACTACCATGCAAGGTGCTTTCCAGTCCTACCGGGAGCAACTCAGGGTTAAGTGTCTTGCCCAAGGACACAACGACACATGGTGCGGGTCCCGGGAGTCGAACCGCCAACTTTCCAATCGGGAGACGACTGCCATTACCACTACACCACGGCCGCCCTACTTAGTGCCTCCTGCCTGGGTAGAGCTGGTAAGTGACCCCCAGGGTGCACGCGCTTCATCTGTACCCTGCACTTAGTGCCTCCTGCTTGGATGAACGTTCAGGTAGCCCCGTCACGCTCAGTTTATCTGTAGCCAGGACTTAGTGGCTCCTACCTGGGTAGAGCTGGTAATGGACCCATAGGGTGGACGCGCTTCATCTGTAGCTAGGACATAGTGCCTCCTGCCTGGGAGAACATTCAGGTAGCCCCACTGCACGCAAGGTTCATCTGTAGCCAGGACTTAGTGGCTCCTGCCTGGGTAGAGCTAGTAATGGACCCCTAGGGTGCGCGCGCTTCATCTGTAGCCAGGACATAGTGCCTCCTGCCTGGATAAAGCTGGTAATGGACATCCACGGTACGCGCGCTTTATCTGTACCCTGCATTTAGTGCCTCCTGCCTGGGTGAACGTTCAGGCAGTCCCGCCGCGCGCATGGTTCATCTGTAGCCAGGATTTAGTGGCTCCTTCCTGGGTAGAGCTGGTAATGGAACCCTAGGGTGTGCGCGCTTCATCTGTAGCCAAGACATAGTGCCTCCTGCCTGGGTAGAGCTGGTAATGGACCCCTAGGGTGCGCGCGCTTTACCTGTACCCTGCACTTAGTGCCTCTTGCCTAGGTGAATGTTCAGGCAGCCCCACCGCGCGCACGGTTCATCTGTAGCCAGGACTTAGTGGCTCCTGTCTGGGTAGAGCTGGTAATGTACCCCTAGGGTGCACGCGCTTCATCTGTACCCTGCACTTAGTGCCTCCTGTCTGTGTGAACGTTCGGGCAGCCCCGCAGCGCGTACGGTTCATCTGTAGCCAGGACTTAGTGTCTCCTGCCTAGGTAGAGCTGGTAATGGACCCCTAGGGTGCGCACGCTTCATCTGTAGCCAGGACTTAGTGGCTCCTGCCTGGGTAGAGCTGGTAATGGACCCCCAGGGTATGCACGCTTCATCTGTAGCCAGGACATAGTGCCTCCTGCCTGGGTAGAGTTGGTAATGGATCCCCAGGGGGCGCGTGCTTCATCTGTACTCTACACTTAGTGCCTCCTACCTGGGTGAACGTTCAGGCAGTCCCGCCACGCGCATGGTTCATCTGCAGCCAGGACTTAGTGGCTCCTGCCTTGGTAGAGCTGGTAATGGACACCCAGGGTGCACGCGCTTAATCTGTACATTGCACTTAGTGCCTCTTGCCTGGGTGAACTTTCAGGCAGCCCCGTCGCGCGCACGGTTCATCTGTAGCCAGGACTTAGTGGCTCTTGCCTGCGTAGAGCTGGTAATTGAACCCTAGGGTGCGCGCGCTTCATCTGTAGCCAAGACATATTGCCTCCTGCCTGGGTAGAGTTGGTAATGGACCCCTAGGGTGCGCGCGCTTCATCTGTACCCTGCACTTAGTGCCTCCTGCCTAGGTGAATGTTCAGGTAGTCCTACCGCGCGCACGGTTCATCTGTAGCAAGGACTTAGTGGCTCCTGCCTGGGTGGAGCTGGTAATAGACCCTAGGGTGTGTGCGCTTCATCTGTAACTAGGACATAGTGTCTCTTGCCTGGGTGAACGTTCAGGCAGCTCCGTCGCGCGCATGGTTCATCTGTAGCTAGGAATTAGTGGCTCTTGCCTGCATAGAGCTGGTAATGGACGCCCATGGTACGCGCGCTTCATCTGTACTCTGCACTTATAATAATAATAATAATAATTAATTCAATTTATAACGCACTTTTCATTACTGAAAATCTCAAAGTGCTACACATATATTGAATGCTACACACATTCATAAACCGGTGGCGGCAGACTACCATGCAAGGTGCTTTCCAGTCCTACCGGGAGCAACTCAGGGTTAAGTGTCTTGCCCAAGGACACAACGACACATGGTGCGGGTCCCGGGAGTCGAACCGCCAACTTTCCGATCGGGAGACGACTGCCATTACCACTACACCACGGCCGCCCTACTTAGTGCCTCCTGCCTGGGTAGAGCTGGTAAGTGACCCCCAGGGTGCACGCGCTTCATCTGTACCCTGCACTTAGTGCCTCCTGCCTGGGTGAACGTTCAGGTAGCCCCTGTCACGCTCAGTTTATCTATAGCCAGGACTTAGTGGCTCCTACCTGGGTAGAGCTAGTAATGGACCCACAGGGTGGACGCGCTTCATCTGTAGCTAGGACATAGTGCCTCCTGCCTGGGAGAACATTCAGGTAGCCCCATTGCACGCAAGGTTCATCTGTAGCCAGGACTTAGTGGCTCCTGCCTGGGTAGAGCTAGTAATGGACCCCTAGGGTGCGCGCGCTTCATCTGTAGCCAGGACATAGTGCCTCCTGCCTGGATAAAGCTGGTAATGGACATCCACGGTACGCGCGCTTTATCTGTACCCTGCATTTAGTGCCTCCTGCCTGGGTGAATGTTCAGGCAGTCCCGCCGCACGCATGGTTCATCTGTAGCCAGGATTTAGTGGCTCCTGCCTGGGTAGAGCTGGTAATGGACCCCTAGGGTGCGCACGCTTCATCTGTACCTGCACTTAGTGCCTCCTGCCTAGGTGAATGTTCAGGCAGCCCCGTCGCATGCACTGTTCATCTGTAGCCAGGACTTAGTGGCTCCTGCCTGGGTAGAGCTGGTAATGGACCCCTAGGGTGCTCGCGCTTCATCTGTACCCTGCACTTAGTGCCTCCTGTCTGTGTGAACGTTCGGGCAGCCCCGCCGCACGTACGGTTCATCTGTAGCCAGGACTTAGTGGCTCCTGCCTAGGTAGAGCTGGTAATGGACCCCTAGGGTGCGCGCGCTTCATCTGCAGCCAGGACTTAATGGCTCCTGCCTGGGTAGAGCTGGTAATGGACCCCCAGGGTACGCGCGCTTCATCTGTAGCCAGGACATAGTGCCTCCTACCTGGGTAGAGTTGGTAATGGATCCCCAGGTGGCGCGTGCTTCATCTATACTCTACACTTAGTGCCTCCTACCTGGGTGAACGTTCAGGCAGTCCCGCCGCGCGCATGGTTCATCTGCAGCCAGGACTTAGTGGCTCCTGCCTTGGTAGAGCTGGTAATAATAATAATAATACTTTATTTATAGAGCCCTTTAAAACAACCACAGCTGCAACAAAGTGCTGTACATAAAATCAAGAACATTTAAACACATAAAAATAAAACAGTTGTTAAAACATTAAGATCAATAAAAACAATAAAACAGTGCAGAACAAAATCAGTCTGTGCTAAAAGCCAGTGAGTAAAAATGTGTTTTTAAAAGAGTTTTAAAACTGGACAGTGAAGGAGCTTGTCTGACGGGAAGAGGGAGATCGTTCCACAGTTTTGGAGCAGCAACAGAAAAAGCTCTGTCTCCTCTGAGCCTCCGTTTGGACCTCGGCACCTCCAGAAGCAGCTGATCAGCTGATCTGAGGCACCGAGCAGGAGAGTATGGGTGAAGCAGCTCAGAGAGGTAGGATGGAGCAAGACCATTTAAACTTTTAAAAACAAATAAAAGTATCTTAAAATGAACTCTAAAATGAACAGGCAGCCAGTGGAGTGAAGCCAGAGTGGGGGTGATGTGCTCCCTCTTATGAACTCCAGTTAGAAGGCGAGCAGCAGCGTTCTGGACCAACTGGAGACGTCTGAGGGAGGACTGGCTGACGCCAAGGTAAAGAGCGTTACAGTAATCCAGCCGAGAGGTGATGAAGGCATGGATTACTGTTTCCAGCTGCTGCTGTGTAAGGATGGACTTTACCTTAGCCAGCTGTCTGAGGTGATAAAAACTGGTCTAAAAACTGGTAATGGACACCCAGGGTGCACGCGCTTAATTTGTACATTGCACTTAGTGCCTCCTGCCTGGGTGAACTTTCAGGCAGCCCCGCCGCGCGCACGGTTCATCTGTAGCCAGGACTTAGTGGCTCCTACCTGGGTAGAGCTGGTAATGGACCCCCAGGGTACACGCACTTCATCTGTAGCCAAGACATATTGCCTCCTGCCTGGGTAGAGTTGGTAATGGACCCCTAGTGTGCGCGCTTCATCTGTACCCTGCACTTAGTGCCTCCTGCCTAGGTGAATGTTCAGGCAGTCCTACCGCGCGCACGGTTCATCTGTAGCAAGGACTTAGAGGCTCCTGCCTGGGTGGAGCTGGTAATGGACCCTAGGGTGTGTGTGCTTCATCTGTAGCTAGGACATAGTGCCTCCTGCCTGGGTGAACGTTCAGGCAGCTCCGTCGCACGCATGGTTCATCTGTAGCCAGGAATTAGTGGCTCCTGCCTGCGTAGAGCTGGTAATGGACGTCCATGGTATGCGCGCTTCATCTGTACTCTGCACTTATAATAATAATAATAATAATTAATTCAATTTATAACGCACTTTTCATTACTGAAAATCTCAAAGTGCTACACATATATTGAATGCTACACACATTCATAAACCGGTGGCGGCAGACTACCATGCAAGGTGCTTTCCAGTCCTACCGGGAGCAACTCAGGGTTAAGTGTCTTGCCCAAGGACACAACGACACATGGTGCGGGTCCCGGGAGTCGAACCGCCAACTTTCCAATCGGGAGACGACTGCCATTACCACTACACCACGGCCGCCCTACTTAGTGCCTCCTGCCTGGGTAGAGCTGGTAAGTGACCCCCAGGGTGCACGCGCTTCATCTGTACCCTGCACTTAGTGCCTCCTGCCTGGGTGAACGTTCAGGTAGCCCCGTCACGCTCAGTTTATCTGTAGCCAGGACTTAGTGGCTCCTGCCTGGGTAGAGCTGGTAATGGACCCTCATGGTGCGCGCACTTCATCTGTTCCTTGCACTTAGTGCCTCCTACCTGGGTAGAGCTGGTAATTGACCCCCAGGGTGGGCGCGCTTCATCTGTACCCTACACTTAGTGTCTCCTACCTGGGTGAACGTTCAGGCAGCCCCGCCACGTGCAAGGTTCATCTGTAGCCAGGACTTAGTGGCTCCTGCCTGGGTAGAGCTGGTAATGGACCCCTAGGGTACGCGCGCTTCATCTGTAGCCAGGACATAGTGCCTCCTGCCTGGGTAGAGTTAGTAATGGACCCCCAGGGGACGCGCGCTTCATCTGTACCCTGCACTTAGTACCTCCTGCCTGGGTTAACGTTCGGGCAGCCCCGCCACGTACACGGTTCATCTGTAGCCAGGACTTAGTAGCTCCTACCTGGGTAGAGTTGGTAATGGAACCCTAGGGTGCGCGTGCTTCATCTGTACCCTGCACTTAGTGCCTCCTGCCTAGGTGAATGTTCAGGCAGTCCCACCGCGTGCACGGTTCATCTGTAGCCAGAACTTAGTGGCTCCTGCCTGGGTAGAGCTGGTAATGGACCCAAGGGTGCGCACGCTTCATCTGTAGCTAGGACATAATGCCTCCTGCCTAGGTGAATGTTCAGGCAGCTGCGTTGCGCGCACTATTCATCTGTAGCCAGGAATTAGTGGTTCCTGCCTGGGTAGAGCTGGTAATGGACCCCCATGGTGTGCGCACTTCATCTGTACCCTGCACTTAGTGCCTCCTACCTGGGTAGAGCTGGTAATTGACCCACAGGGTGCGCGCGCTTCATCTGTACCCTACACTTAGTGTCTCCTGCCTGGGTGAACGTTAAGGCAGCCCCGTCACGTGCAAGGTTCATCTGTAGCAAGGACTAAGTGGCTCCTGCTTGGGTAGAGCTGGTAATGGACCCCCAGTGCACGTGCGCTTCATCTGTAGCCAGGACATAGTGCCTCCTGCCTGGGTAGAGTTGGTAATGGACCCCCAGGGGGCGCGCTTCATCTGTACCCTGCACTTAGTGCCTCCTGCCTGGGTGAACGTTCAGGTAGTCTCGCGTATGCAAGGTTCATCTGTAGCCAGGAATTAGTGGCTCCTGCTTTGGTAGAGCTAGTAATGGACCTCCAGGGTGCACGCGTTTCATTTGTACATTGCACTTAATGCCTCATGACTGGGTGAACGTTCAGGTAGTCCCGCCACGCGCAAGGTTCATCTGTAGCCAGGAATTAGTGGCTCCTGCCTTGGTAGAGCTGGTAATCGACCCCTAGGGTGTGCGCGCTTCATCTGTACCTTGCACTTAGTGCCCCCTGCCTGGTTGAATGTTCAGGCAGCCCCGTCGCGTGCATGGTTCATCTGTAGCCAGGACTTAGTGGCTCCTGCCTGGGTAGAGCTGGTAATGGACCCCCAGGGTGCGCGCGCTTCATCTGTAGCCAAGACATAGTGCCTCCTGCCTGGGTAGAGCTGGTAATGGACCCCCAGTGTACGCGCGCTTCATCTGTACCTTGCACTCAGTGCCTTCTGCCTGGGTGAACGTTCAGGCATCCCTGCCGCGCGCACGGTTCATCTGTAGCCAGGACGTAATGGCTCCTGCCTGGGTAGAGCTGGTAATGGACCCCTAGGGTGCGCACGCTTCATCTGTACCCTGTACTTAGTTCCTCCTGCCTGGGTGAACGTTCAGGCAACCCCGCCGCGCGCATGGTTCATTTGTAGCCAGGACTTAGTGGCTCCTGCCTGGGTAGATTCTGGTGGTTCTTTGGTTTTCTTACTTTTAAGACAGATTGACAAAAAATACAGTAATAAGGAAGAGAACATGTAAGCACAATCCTTTTATTTTATTTCAGTTACATAAGAACCAGCATGTTTTCAAGTTGTGTCCATCCCATCTAGGTCCTCTCGCCCGATCCTCTGCGTCGTCATCGACTAGTCAAATAGGTCCCTTATCTTTCTGGCTTGCACCACATTGAGGTGCATCTTATAGAATCGGTCCACCGTTGCGGAGTCGTGGCACATGAATCTAGTCAAGGTGTCGCGAACCTCACGGTTGTGAAAGTCCCTGACATGGTTGGACACGGACGTCTGGATGTCCTGGAAGTTAGGCAGTCCTGGAAGCTCCATCTGTTCCCATACCTCCCGGAGAGATTTTAGTAGAACCTTGCCCGTGTTTTGACTAGTCATGTAGAAAAATGTCTCCCCCGGCAGCTCCAGTTTGGCCCTCATGTTCAGCCACCGTTCCGCCCAGGAGAACTCCTCATGGGTCAGGTACACCTGTGCCATACCAAAGGCACGGCTCGTTTTGTGCTCCTTCACCTGTGGAGGAGACATGCAAATTGGTCAGCTCGCCACCATGCTACGCTGGATTTACTGTACGTTGAGCTAGTAGCTCCCAACTTACATTCACAATAAAGCCTTGGGTATGGTCACCTGCCTTGGCTGCTTCCACCTCAGACACAGTCATGCCAGACAGAACGCCTACCCGGTGGCCATAGAGAGAAGTGATAAGGGCAGCGAAGTAGCCGTAGAATTGATGCCTCAACTGAGGGCTTTCATCATCTTCCATCCTGTCTACGTGGATTGAGAGAGAAGGAGAGGTTTAAATTAAACACATTTGCTCACAATAGGATGTAGGTAAAAATTCAAGTCTTACCAAGTAGCTCAGGGATTCTGGAGCGGGCCAAGTCCTGGCACTTCACAAGGTTCGCTGCCGTAACAATGTTTTCCAACTTGGCCTCTTTAGTAGCTATTTGATGCAGCACCACGTCTTTACGCAGCCGCTTGAGAGGCCTGTAACGTCCTCATGATACCATTCTTCTGTGACCTGGACATCCTGCATGACGGCAGTGGCGTTTCTATAACATACTTCATGAACTGGGTCACATTGTAGATATGGATGCGGGTAGTGGTGCTGACTTTCTCTTCTGACAACAGCTTTTGCGACCAACTGCAGAAACACATTGTCACGTTAAGCTTGTTACATGAACACATTGCGGCAACCACAAACCAGCTTACCTTAGGATATGACCAACATCATCCAGGAAGAGCCAGGTGCTTAGCTGAGTATGACCACGGGCCATGTGCCGGAGAAAACTATTGACCCGATTCACATTAGACGTGGCGTTCTCCTTGCCTTTGCGTCTTGAATTCATGCTCATCAGATAGCACTTGTAGCCTTCCACATAATTAACTGTTGGATAAAGCAAGAGCAGGCGTTATTTAAACACACCCAAGCCACATTTAGAACAATTTAAAAGGCACATCTTACCCAACGAATCTGGAAAATGAGCTTCAGGCTCCTGGTCCTCGCATGCTGAATCCGTGATTGAGTCAGGGACACCACATGCAGATGATGGGCCGGGTTCCTCCTCATCTGAACTGGGGAACTGTGAGACAGTGGATGGATGTGGCTCCTGACCCCCAGTTCCTTCACGTTCAAAGTCAGTGCTTACACCCTCCATGGTGAGGTTGGACACTAGAGGGGGAGAAGGTTCCGTCTCCCTGAGAGCCATGAGTAGCTCAATTGTCTTGGCCTTCCTCACAAGATCCATCAGTTCATTTTATACATCAACAGTTAGCTCTGGGTGTCCCTGGAAGAGGTGCTTATCCAGGCGGCCGGAGCTGTAGGAGCATGCCTGAACTAGACACTGGCTGGGTCTCACGTTAACTCGTCTACTTGCCAGTTGCAATAAAAGTTGTCTTTCTTTCAGATTTTCTACAAAGTGCCTTCGTTTTAAATGGTTTGACATGGCCAAGAAAGTCTTCTTACAAATCGGACACGTGGAAAGCTTTCTGGGTGGCATAACTCTAACACAGAAAATTAAAGAAATGGATTACCTCTGTTGCTCCTGATGTTTCTCCTTCTGGTGCTGGTCAGTGAATGAGTCAACCTCCTGGCAGCTCTCAGTTTTATACACCACCTCTTCATTAGATGATTGCTAACACTTGTGTAGGACAAGGCCACACCATTGCATTACTATAGGTACAACTCTAGTAACACCTCTTAAAGGCACACAGTTGTGCCGCCGCTTTGGCGCAGGGGATAAAGCGGGTGGAACGTATGCTTGAGGCTGAGCCTCTCCACAGGCGTCGCGGGTTCACGTCCCAGACCAGACGAGCTTCTTTATGTGGTGTCTCCCCCCTCTCTACCGTTTCGCCCTCTCCCTCTCCAATAAAGGCCACTAGCACCCAAAAATGTAAAACATAATTTTTTAAAGGTACACAGATTAAAAAAAAACAGAAAAAAAATGGTTGTAGATTTTTCTCCAGACGTTACCCATGGAGGGGTCAGTCAGGCAGGCGGTGGTCCCTGGGGGTCCGCACGCGCAGTGGAGCTTCGGCCAAAGCAGGGGGGGTCGGTCAGGCACCCTTAGCCAGACTTTGTGGCCCCTCCCTGGGTGGGACATTTCCTCCACATTTGTCCACATCATTTCATTTGCAACGCTTTAACATTGAATTTGAGGGCCAATGGCCCCACATTCCCTAGCCTTTGCACACCTTCGCACTCCTTCAAACTCCTTCGCACTCCTTCGAAATCCTTCGCACTCCTTCAAACTCCTTTGCACTCCTTCAAACTCCTTCGCACTCCTTCAAACTCCTTCGCACTCCTTCAAACTCCTTTGCACTCCTTTGCACTCCTTCAAACTCCTTTGCACTCCTTCAAACGCCTTCAAACTCCTTCGCACTCCTTCAAACTCCTCAAACTCCTTCGCACTCCTTCAAACTCCTTCGTACTCCTTCAACTCCTTCGCACTCCTTTGCACTCCTTCAAACTCCTTCGCACTCCTTCAAACTACTTCGCACTCATTCGCACTCCTTCAAACTCCTTCAAACTCCTTCGCACTCCTTCGCACTCCTTCAAAGTCCTTCACACTCCTTCAAACTCCTTCATACTCCTTCAATCTCCTTCATACTCCTTCAAACTCCTTTGCACTCCTTCGCACTCCTTCAAACTCCTTCGCACTCCTTCACACTTTTTCAAACTCCTTCGCACTCCTTCAAACTCCTTCAAACTTCTTTGCACTCCTTCAAACTCCTTCGCACTCCTTCAAACTCCTTTACACTCCTTCAAACTCATTCGCACTCCTTCGCACTCCTTCAAACTCCTTCACAATCCTTCAAACTTCTTTGCACTCCTTCAGACTCCTTCGCACTCCTTCAAACTCCTTCGCACTCCTTCAAACTCCTTTGCACTCCTTCAAACTCCTTCGCACTCCTTCAAACTCCTTCTCACTCCTTCAAACTCCTTCGTACTCCTTCGCACTCCTTCAAACTCTTTAGCACTCCTTCAAACTCCTTTGCCTTCCTTGGTACTCCTTCAAACTCCTTCGTACGCCTTAAAACTCCTTCGCACTCCTTCCATCTCCTTCGTACTCCTTCAAATTCCTTCGCACTCCTTCAAACTCCTTCGCACTCCTTCAAACTCCTTTGCACTCCTTCGCACTCCTTCAAACTCCTTTGCATTCCTTCAAACTCCTTCGCACTCCTTCGCACTCCTTCAACTTCCTTCAAACACTTTCGCACTCCTTTGCACTCCTTCGCACTCCTTCAAACTCTTTTGCACTCCTTCAAACTCCTTTCCACTCCTTTGCACTCCTTCAAACTCCTTTGCAATCCTTCAAACTACTTTGCAACTCCTTCAAACTCCTTCGCACTCCTTCAAACTCCTTCGCACTTCTTCAAACTCCTTTGCACTCCTTTGCACTCCTTCGCACTCCTTCGTACTCCTTCAAACTCCTTCGCACTCCTTCAAACTTCTTCGCACTCCTTCAAACTCCTTTGCATTCCTTCGCACTCCTTCAAACTCCTTTGCATTCCTTCAAACTCCTTCGCGCTCCTTCGCACTCCTTCAAACTCCTTCACAATCCTTCAAACTCCTTCAAACTCCTTCCCATTCCTTCCATCCTTCAAACTCCTTCGCACTCCTTCAAACTCCTTCGCACTCCTTCAAACTCCTTCGGACTCCTTCAAACTCTTTCGCACTCCTTCAAACTCCTTCGCACTCCTTCAAACTCCTTCGCATACCTTCAAACTCCTTTGCACTCCTTCAAACTCCTTTGCAATCTTTCAAACTACTTTGCACTCCTTCAAACTCCTTCGCACTTCTTCAAACTCCTTCACACTCCTTCAAACTCCTTCGCACTCCTTTGTACTCCTTCAAACTCCTTCGCACTCCTTCAAACTTCTTCGCACTCCTTCATACTCCTTTGCACTCCTTCAAACTCCTTCAAACTCCTTTGCATTCCTTCAAACTCCTTCGCGCTCCTTCGCACTCCTTCAAACTCCTTCACACTCCTTCAAACTCCTTCAAACTCCTTCAAACTCCTTCCCATTCCTTCACACTCCTTCAAACTCCTTCACACTCCTTCAAACTCCTTTGCACTCCTTCAAACCCCTTCGCACTCCTTCAAAGACCCTCATACACTTTCAAACTCCTTCATACTCCTTCAAACTCCTTTGCACTACTTCGCACTCCTTCAAACTCCTTCGCACTCCTTTGCACTTTTTCAAACTCCTTCGCACTCCTTCAAACTCCTTCAAACTCCTTCGCACTCCTTCAAACTCCTTTGCACTCCTTCGCACTCCTTCAAACTCCTTAAAAATCCTTCAAAACTTATTTGCACTCCTTCAGACTCCTTCGCACTCCTTCAAACTCATTCGCACTCCTTCAAACTCCTTTGCACTCCTTCAAACTACTTTGCACTCCTTCAAACTCTTTAGCACTCCTTCAAACTCCTTTGCATTCCTTCGCACTCCTTCTAACTCCTTCGTACGCCTTCAAACTCCTTAGCACTCCTTCAAACTCCTTCGTACTCCTTCAAATTCCTTTGCACTCCTTCAAACTCCTTCGCACTCCTTCAAACTCCTTTGCACTCCTTCGCACTCCTTCAAACTCCTTTGCATTCCTTCAAACACCTTTGCACACCTTCGCACTCCTTCAAACTCCTTCGCACTCCTTCAAACTCCTTCGCACTCCTTCGCACTCCTTTAAACTCCTTCAACCTCCTTCGCTCTCCTTCACACTCTTTCAAACTCCTTTGTACTCCTTCAAATTCCTTCGCACTCCTTCAAACTCCTTCCCACTCCTTTGCACTCCTTCGCACTCCTTCAAACTCCTTCGCACTCCTTCAAACTCCTTTGCACTCCTTCAAACTCCTTCGCACTCCTTCACACTCCGTACTCCTTCAAACTACTTTGCCCTCCTTCAAACTCCTTCGCACTCCTTCGCACTCCTTCAAACTCCTTCGCACTCCTTCAAACTCCTTTGCACTCCTTCAAACTCCTTTGCACTCCTTCGCACTCCATCAAACTACTTTGCACTCCTTCAAACTCTTTAGCACTCCTTCAAACTCCTTTGCATTCCTTCGCACTCCTTCTAACTCCTTCGTACGCCTTCAAACTCCTTAGCACTCCTTCAAACTCCTTCGTACTCCTTCAAATTCCTTTGCACTCCTTCAAACTCCTTCGCACTCCTTCAAACTCCTTTGCACTCCTTCGCACTCCTTCAAACTCCTTTGCATTCCTTCAAACACCTTTGCACACCTTCGCACTCCTTCAAACTCCTTCGCACTCCTTCAAACTCCTTCGCACTCCTTCGCACTCCTTTAAACTCCTTCAACCTCCTTCGCTCTCCTTCACACTCTTTCAAACTCCTTTGTACTCCTTCAAATTCCTTCGCACTCCTTCAAACTCCTTCCCACTCCTTTGCACTCCTTCGCACTCCTTCAAACTCCTTCGCACTCCTTCAAACTCCTTTGCACTCCTTCAAACTCCTTCGCACTCCTTCACACTCCGTACTCCTTCAAACTACTTTGCCCTCCTTCAAACTCCTTCGCACTCCTTCGCACTCCTTCAAACTCCTTCGCACTCCTTCAAACTCCTTTGCACTCCTTCAAACTCCTTTGCACTCCTTCGCACTCCATCAAACTCCTTCGCACTCCTTCAAACTCTTTCACACTCCTTAAAACTCCTTTGCACTTCTTCAAACTCCATCGTACTCCTTCGCACTCTTTTAAACTACTTCTCACTCCTTCAAACTCTTTCGCACTACTTCACACTCCTTCGCACTCCTTCAAACTCCTTCGCATTCCTTCAAACTCCTTCGTACTCCTTCAAACTCCTTCGTACTCCTTCGCACTCCTTCAAACTCCTTCGCACTCCTTCAAACTCCTTTGCACTCCTTTGTACTCCTTCAAATTCCTTTGCACTCCTTCGCACTCCTTCAAACTCATTTGCATTCCTTCAAACTCCTTCGCGCTCCTTCGCACTCCTTCAAACTCCTTCACACTCCTTCAAACTCCTTCAAACTCCTTCCCATTCCTTCACACTCCTTCAAACTCCTTCACACTCCTTCAAACTCCTTCGCACTCCTTCAAACCCCTTCGCACTCCTTCAAACACATTCATACACTTTCAAACTCCTTCATACTCCTTCAAACTCCTTTGTACTCCTTCGCACTCCTTCAAACTCCTTCGCACTCCTTCGCACTTTTTCAAACTCCTTTGCACTCCTTCAAACTCCTTCAAACTCCTTCGCACTCCTTCAAACTCCTTTGCACTCCTTCAAACTCCTTCGCACTCCTTCACACTCCTTCAAACTCTTTTACAATCCTTCAAACTTCTTTGCACTCCTTCACACTCCTTTGCACTCCTTCAAACTCTTTAGCACTCCTTCAAACTCCTTTGCATTCCTTCGCACTCCTTCAAACTCCTTCGTACGCCTTCAAACTCCTTTGCACTCCTTCAAACTCCTTCGTACTCCTTCAAATTCCTTTGCACTCCTTCAAACTCCTTCGCACTCCTTCAAACTCCTTTGCACTCCTTCGCACTCCTTCAAACTCCTTTGCATTCCATCAAACTCCTTTGCACTCCTTCGCACTCCTTCAAACTCCTTCGCACTCCTTCAAACTCCTTCGCACTCCTTCGCACTCCTTTAAACTCCTTCAACCTCCTTCGCTCTCCTTCACACTCTTTCAAACTCCTTTGTACTCCTTCAAATTCATTCGCACTCCTTCAAACTCCTTCCCACTCCTTTGCACTCCTTCGCACTCCTTCAAACTCCTTCGCACTCCTTCAAACTCCTTCGCACTCCTTCAAACTCCTTTGCACTCCTTCAAACTCCTTCGCACTCCTTCGCACTCCTTCGTACTCCTTCAAACTTCTTTGCACTCCTTCAAACTCCTTTGCACTCCTTCAAACTCCTTCGCACTCCTTCGCACTCCTTCAAACTCCTTCGCACTCCTTCAAACTCTTTCGCACTCCTTAAAACTCCTTTGCACTTCTTCAAACTCCATCGTACTCCTTCGCACACTTTCAAACTCCTTCTCACTCCTTCAAACTCTTTCGCACTACTTCACACTCCTTCGCACTCCTTCAAACTCCTTCGCATTCCTTCAAACTCCTTCGTACTCCTTCAAACTCCTTCGTACTCCTTCGTACTCCTTCAAACTCCTTCGCACTCCTTCAAACTCCTTCGCACTCATTCCAACTCCTTCGTACTCCTTCAAATTCCTTTGCACTCCTTCAAACTCCTTTGCACTACTTCGCACTCCTTCAAACTCCTTCGCACTCCTTTGCACTTTTTCAAACTCCTTCGCACTCCTTCAAACTCCTTCAAACTCCTTCGCACTCCTTCAAACTCCTTTGCACTCCTTCACACTCCTTCAAACTCCTTAAAAATCCTTCAAAACTTATTTGCACTCCTTCAGACTCCTTCGTACTCCTTCAAACTCATTCGCACTCCTTCAAACTCCTTTGCACTCCTTCAAACTACTTTGCACTCCTTCAAACTCTTTAGCACTCCTTCAAACTCCTTTGCATTCCTTCGCACTCCTTCTAACTCCTTCGTACGCCTTCAAACTCCTTAGCACTCCTTCAAACTCCTTCGTACTCCTTCAAATTCCTTTGCACTCCTTCAAACTCCTTCGCACTCCTTCAAACTCCTTTGCACTCCTTCGCACTCCTTCAAACTCCTTTGCATTCCTTCAAACACCTTTGCACACCTTCGCACTCCTTCAAACTCCTTCGCACTCCTTCAAACTCCTTCGCACTCCTTCGCACTCCTTTAAACTCCTTCAACCTCCTTCGCTCTCCTTCACACTCTTTCAAACTCCTTTGTACTCCTTCAAACTCCTTTGCACTCCTTCAAACTCCTTTGCACTACTTCGCACTCCTTCAAACTCCTTCGCACTCCTTTGCACTTTTTCAAACTCCTTCGCACTCCTTCAAACTCCTTCAAACTCTTTCGCACTCCTTCAAACTCCTTTGCACTCCTTCACACTCCTTCAAACTCCTTAAAAATCCTTCAAAACTTATTTGCACTCCTTCAGACTCCTTCGTACTCCTTCAAACTCATTCGCACTCCTTCAAACTCCTTTGCACTCCTTCAAACTACTTTGCACTCCTTCAAACTCTTTAGCACTCCTTCAAACTCCTTTGCATTCCTTCGCACTCCTTCTAACTCCTTCGTACGCCTTCAAACTCCTTAGCACTCCTTCAAACTCCTTCGTACTCCTTCAAATTCCTTTGCACTCCTTCAAACTCCTTCGCACTCCTTCAAACTCCTTTGCACTCCTTCGCACTCCTTCAAACTCCTTTGCATTCCTTCAAACACCTTTGCACACCTTCGCACTCCTTCAAACTCCTTCGCACTCCTTCAAACTCCTTCGCACTCCTTCGCACTCCTTTAAACTCCTTCAACCTCCTTCGCTCTCCTTCACACTCTTTCAAACTCCTTTGTACTCCTTCAAATTCCTTCGCACTCCTTCAAACTCCTTCCCACTCCTTTGCACTCCTTCGCACTCCTTCAAACTCCTTCGCACTCCTTCAAACTCCTTTGCACTCCTTCAAACTCCTTCGCACTCCTTCACACTCCGTACTCCTTCAAACTACTTTGCCCTCCTTCAAACTCCTTCGCACTCCTTCGCACTCCTTCAAACTCCTTCGCACTCCTTCAAACTCCTTTGCACTCCTTCAAACTCCTTTGCACTCCTTCGCACTCCATCAAACTCCTTCGCACTCCTTCAAACTCCATCGTACTCCTTCGCACTCTTTTAAACTACTTCTCACTCCTTCAAACTCTTTCGCACTACTTCACACTCCTTCGCACTCCTTCAAACTCCTTCGCATTCCTTCAAACTCCTTCGTACTCCTTCAAACTCCTTCGTACTCCTTCGCACTCCTTCAAACTCCTTCGCACTCCTTCAAACTCCTTCGCACTCCTTTGTACTCCTTCAAATTCCTTTGCACTCCTTCAAACCTTTTGCACTCCTTCAAACTCCTTTGCACTCCTTCGCACTCCTTCAAACTCATTTGCATTCCTTCAAACTCCTTCGCGCTCCTTCGCACTCCTTCAAACTCCTTCACACTCCTTCAAACTCCTTCAAACTCCTTCCCATTCCTTCACACTCCTTCAAACTCCTTCACACTCCTTCAAACTCCTTCGCACTCCTTCAAACCCCTTCGCACTCCTTCAAACACATTCATACACTTTCAAACTCCTTCATACTCCTTCAAACTCCTTTGTACTCCTTCGCACTCCTTCAAACTCCTTCGCACTCCTTCGCACTTTTTCAAACTCCTTTGCACTCCTTTAAACTCCTTCAAACTCCTTCGCACTCCTTCAAACTCCTTTGCACTCCTTCAAACTCCTTCGCACTCCTTCACACTCCTTCAAACTCTTTTACAATCCTTCAAACTTCTTTGCACTCCTTCACACTCCTTTGCACTCCTTCAAACTCTTTAGCACTCCTTCAAACTCCTTTGCATTCCTTCGCACTCCTTCAAACTCCTTCGTACGCCTTCAAACTCCTTCGCACTCCTTCAAACTCCTTCGTACTCCTTCAAATTCCTTTGCACTCCTTCAAACTCCTTCGCACTCCTTCAAACTCCTTTGCACTCCTTCGCACTCCTTCAAACTCCTTTGCATTCCATCAAACTCCTTTGCACTCCTTCGCACTCCTTCAAACTCCTTCGCACTCCTTCAAACTCCTTCGCACTCCTTCGCACTCCTTTAAACTCCTTCAACCTCCTTCGCTCTCCTTCACACTCTTTCAAACTCCTTTGTACTCCTTCAAATTCATTCGCACTCCTTCAAACTCCTTCCCACTCCTTTGCACTCCTTCGCACTCCTTCAAACTCCTTCGCACTCCTTCAAACTCCTTTGCACTCCTTCAAACTCCTTCGCACTCCTTCGCACTCCTTCGTACTCCTTCAAACTTCTTTGCACTCCTTCAAACTCCTTCGCACTCCTTCAAACTCCTTCGCACTCCTTCAAACTCCTTTGCACTCCTTCAAACTCCTTCGCACTCCTTCGCACTCCTTCAAACTCCTTCGCACTCCTTCAAACTCTTTCGCACTCCTTAAAACTCCTTTGCACTTCTTCAAACTCCATCGTACTCCTTCGCACTCTTTCAAACTCCTTCTCACTCCTTCAAACTCTTTCGCACTACTTCACACTCCTTCGCACTCCTTCAAACTCCTTCGCATTCCTTCAAACTCCTTCGTACTCCTTCAAACTCCTTCGTACTCCTTCGCACTCCTTCAAACTCCTTCGCACTCCTTCAAACTCCTTCGCACTCTTCAAACTCCTTCGTACTCCTTCAAATTCCTTTGCACTCCTTCAAACTCCTTCGCACTCCTTCAAACTCCTTTGCACTCCTTCGCACTCCTTCAAACTCCTTTGCATTCCTTCAAACTCCTTTGCACTCCTTCGCACTCCTTCAAACTCCTTCGCACTCCTTCAAACTCCTTCGCACTCCTTCGCACTCCTTTAAACTCCTTCAACCTCCTTCGCTCTCCTTCACACTCTTTCAAACTCCTTTGTACTCCTTCAAATTCCTTCGCACTCCTTCAAACTCCTTCCCACTCCTTTGCACTCCTTCGCACTCCTTCAAACTCCTTCGCACTCCTTCAAACTCCTTTGCACTCCTTCAAACTCCTTCGCACTCCTTCACACTCCTTCGTACTCCTTCAAACTACTTTGCACTCCTTCAAACTCCTTCGCACTCCTTCGCACTCCTTCAAACTCCTTCGCACTCCTTCAAACTCCTTTGCACTCCTTCAAACTCCTTCGCACTCCTTCGCACTCCTTCAAACTCCTTCGCACTCCTTCAAAATCTTTTGCACTCCTTCAAACTCCTTCGCACTTCTTCAAACTCCATTGTACTCCTTCGTACTCTTTAAACTCCTTCTCACTCCTTCAAACTCTCTGCACTACTTTACACTCCTTCACACTCTTTCAAACTCCTTCACATTCCTTCAAACTCCTTTGTACTCCTTTAAACTCCTTCGTACTCTTTTGCACTCCTTCGCACTCCTTCAAACTTCTTCGCACTCCTTCAAACTCATTCGCACTCCTTCACACTCCTTCAAACTCCTTCGTACTCCTTCAACTCCTTCGCACTCCTTCAAACTCCTTCACACTCCTTCGCACTCTTTCTCACTCCCACGGGAAACGGGTCGCCGGCAATACAAGATTTTCGTACACGGATATAACGTTTTGTTGAAGGACAGCCCGTTACGGCATCCCGACGTACTTGCGAACACATACGGGCTCAATTTTACAGGTACGACGCGAAAACGGCCAATACGTCGTGAAGGGCAGGTGACTTGCAGCTTTGTGCCCGTGTTGTACCGACGCGCCCTATGCTTTTGGAGGCACTTGTACACAACCTATGGTCTTCTAGGCGCACGGACCCTCCCTGAACAGTCACGCCTCATACAAGAGTGCTCTCTAGCGCCACCAACCTGTCAGAAGTGATAAAAACCCCAAAATATGGGCATTAAAGTGCCATAAGGGGCACGGAGAGTTCTCCATAGCGCTTCAACCTGTTGTCAGTGGTACAGCACCAACGAATGGGCATAAAGTCAGAGTCAGAGTCAGAGAGTCTTTATTGTCATTTGCACCGCATGTGGTACATGTGATGAAAACGAGATTATGTACACGGGGTCCCAGTTACATCCAACAACAAATGCAAGAGAAAAACAGTAATAACATCTAGAATTAACTAAGAAAAACATCAACTAGTAATACACTAAGCCTAATATAGTGGGAATAAACAGCAGCACCAACATGAGTTTGTATGAGCAGATGGTCACAGATGAACACAGATGAACACAGCAACAAGAAAACAGATCAGCATCAGCACAATGTGATATTTTGCATTGTTTATTTTTATTTTATTTTTATTTATTCATGAGTCTAACAGCCTCAGGGTAGAAGCTGTTCCTCAGTCTAGTGGTTCTACACTTGATGCTCCTCAACCTCCGTCCTAAGGGGAGTGGGGCAAAGAGTGAGTGTGCTGGATGAGTGAGGTCTTTCATGATGCAGGTGGCTCTTTTCCTGCATCTAGAGGTGTAAATGTCTGTGATGGTGGGGAGACTGACTCCAACAGACTTCTGTGCAGCCTTCACCACTCTCTGTAGAGCTTTCCTCTCTTCAACTGTGCAGCCTCCATGCCACACGTTGATGCTGGAGCACAGGACGCTCTCCACTGCACACCTGTAGAACGAGGTGAGAACTGGGCTGCTCAGACCAGCACGTCTCAGCCGTCTGAGGAAGTAGAGTCTCTGATGACCTTTCTTTATCAGGCTGGTGGTGTTGTTGCTCCAGCTGAGGTTATCATTCATGTGTACACCCAAGTATTTGTAGCTGGAGACCACTTCCACTGCAGACCCACCTATTTTCAGTGGGGCGTGGGTGTGTTTGTTCCTTCTGAAGTCCACAATCATCTCCTTTGTCTTCTTCACATTCATGTGAAGATTATTCTCTTTGCACCAGCTCTCCAGATGTTCTACCTCCTGTCTGGAGAGCTGGTGCAAAGAGAATAATCTTCACATGAATGTGAAGATAAAGTGCTCATAATGGGCACGCCTAATACATTTTTGGGCATTAAGTAGCCATAAGGGACACGGATAGTTCTCCATAGCGCCACCAACCTGCGGTCAGTGGTACGGCACCAACGGATGGGCATAGAGTGATCGTAATGGGTACGCCTAACACATTTTTGCTCTCTAGCGCCACCAACCCCAAAACGGGCCCAGAGTCAACCGAACGGACACAGTTCATTACAAGGCGCTCTAGAGCGCCATCATCTTGTCAAAAATGATAAAATACAACTTTTGGTCAAAATGTTAGGGATTGGTCCCAGATTTGGAGAGGCTATGTTTTGGGGGTGGGGGCATCCACCTGTGACCTCTAATTGACCTTTAGAGTTTTTGACCTTTTTAATGCACTTTCCAATGGAGGATTTGCACCAAACTCGGACCCGAGCATCTCCCGGAGACTCTGAACGCAACTGTCTGCTAACACTTGCTACATTGCTAATTGGAAGTAGACTTGAGAACCACCTAGAAGGTTCTGCTTCTGCACACTTGTAGCTTCTTAAGAGGGGACGAGACCCTCCGAGTTTCGTGACGATCGGTCGAATCGATCAAGAGTTACGGAGCGTGAAATTTAATGTCGTGCCCCTCACGTACCTTTCGTGCCCATCGCGAGGGCATAACAAGGCATGAGACGGGCACGGACCGTTACATTTAATAAAGACTTGGCTGTGCCCCTCATCTATCATTTGTGTCCATTCAAAATTTACATTACCCATAAATCCTAGCCCGAACGTAAGAGGGACACAAAACTCACAGAACGCGATCAGGGGGTCGTGCCGATCAGGACTTGTAAGTTTGGTGCCAAAAGAACTTTGTTTAGTGGGAAAAGCAAACCCCGATTTGGCATAAGACAATTACCCATGAATCCTAGCGACGACGCAGATCGGACACGAAACTCACAGAACGTGGTCTTGGGGTTCCGGAGAACAGGACCTGTGAGTTTGGTGCATGAACGACCTCGTTTAGGACCAGAGGACAATTGTCCACATGTCCCCAGCCGGTGGGCATAGAGACCCCAAAATGGCAGTGTGGGATGCTGGAGGGACCCCGAATAAGAATCTGGTGTCATATCGGACCCAACGGCTTTAGAAAAAAAATCATTCTAAAAACTCGCCCAAAAGATCCTCTTAAGGGGCTAAGACCCAAGAAGCACTTTGAATGAAAATTTTGGTCTCTGGGAGCCATTTTTTTCTACTGGGTCCAGACTCACAATTTTTGGATATGTTGTTGCCGGGCCTCCGGCGGACGCGTAAGCGTCGACCCCGCTCAGATCGGACCCCGTTTAGGATGTTAAACTAAGCGGGGTTCACCCCAGATTCGTCCAAAATACAAGTACCCAGAAATCCTAGGGTGAAAGGTGTAGAGACGCAAAAATTCTCGTGATAGGTCCTGGCCTCAAGCCGATCACACCCTGCGAGCTTCATGACTCTACGACTCCGTTTAGCATGCAAACCAGAAACCCCATTTTGGTCAAAATTCAGGTACCCATAATTCATAGCGTGAATGGCCGAGCGACACCAAACTGTTGTCAGGGTGATACGCTGATCAGGACCTATGAGTTTCAGCCCTTTGCAACATTCCTAAGTACCCCAACCGGCCCTCCTAACTCTAAAGGTCAAAAGGTCAAGCCAATATATAAATGCCCTTAATTCATAGAGGAAAGCAGCTAGGGACACAAAATTTTCAGGGTTACATAAGTACTCCGTGATGAAGACACCCCGAGAATTTGAAGTAGTTTGGTTGTTTCTGGAGAAAGTAATAAATATTTATAAACTACGGCCTTCTGAGGCGTTAACGAGTGCATTTTGGCCCATAGGAAGATCGTACAAAGTCATCCGAGGTACCGTTGGAAAGATCTGCTCAAGGGATATTCAGAGAGACCTGTCTCACCACTGTGGTGCTTCTTGAGACCCTCAAAACCCCAAAATGTGGTTAAATTCGCGGGGCCTCCTGCGCCTGTGTACGTGCATGTACGTGCACAAAATTCTGCATATCTCTTCCTTCATACTGGCTTTATAATTGTACCAAGTTTTAAGAAGATACCTTTATCCTAACGGAAGTTATGACATTTTTTTACCAGTAGACCTCAAATTTTTCATGAGGCATTATTATAGAGAAAAAAAGAGTGCAAATTGGGTCACAGCTTTGCCTAGGAAGGCTGTACAAAGTTATCCGAGATACCGTTGGAAAGATCTGCTCAAGGGCTATTCAGAGAGACCTGTCTCACCACTGTGGGTGCTTTCTGGGACCCGTAAATCCCCGAAATGTGGTTAAACTTTCCGGGCCGCCTGCGCACGTGCCCATGCACGTACATGCACAAAATTCTGCATAACTCTTCTTTACTACTTGCTCTATATGTGTACCGAGATTGGAGTGGATGACTTTTTCCTAAAGGGAGTTATGGATTTTTGAATCTTTTGAGGCCTTCTCTGAGAGGTGTGACAAGTGCCTTTCACCTCACAGCTTCTCTTAGGAACCACCTACTAGGATGATCTTGATACCGACGTAAATATCTGATTAATATGAGTCCAACGAGCTCTTTCTCATTTCTGTATGTGCTTGCCATGACACTCGGCTTGCCCTAGAGTTGTCTAATTCACGGCCTCCATTGACTTAACATGTCTAATGTACGTGTTACCTTGCATGCTGTGGTCAACGCACGGACACGAAACTGTGCACGCACCTTCAGGTGATCATACTTAACATGCCCTGTGAATTTTAAGTAGTTAGCTTAATCCTGAAGAAAACTGAGTATAAGTCCTTATAGACTAGAAAATACGATAATTGCGAACGAGCTCCCTAAGGTCAGATCTCGGCTTCCGAGGCACGTAGAAAGACGCGGCAGACGCTGATGGATTCGTCTAGAGTCCACGAACAACATGTTCTGATTTTGTGCACGTACATGCACGGACGACCTCGTTTAGGGGGTTAACGAGCGCCTCGTCGGACACCAGGGGACAATTGTCCACAAGTCCCCAGCCGTTGGGCGTAGAGACCCCAAAATTGCAGTGTGGGATGCTGGAGAGACTAAGAATCTTGTGTCATTTCATACCCAGCAGTTTTAGAAAAAAAATTGTCCTCAAAACCCACCCAAAAAATGCTCTTAAGTACTAAAGACCTACAAAGCACTTTGAATGAAAATTTGGGAGCCATTTTTTTTCTACTTGGTCCAGACTCAAAATTTTTGGATATGTTGTTGCCAGGCCTCCGACGGATGTGTAGGCGTCAGCCCCGCTCAAATCGGACCACGTTTAGGGTGTTAAACTAAGCGGGGTTCACCCCAGTTTTGTCCAAAATACAAGTGCCCAGAAATCCTAGGGTGAAAGGTGTAGAGACATAAAAATTCTCGTGCTAGGTCCTTGCCTCAAGCCGACCACACCCTGCGTGTTTCGTCCCTCTACGACTCCGTTTAGCATACGAACCAGAATATCAATTTTTGTCAAAATTCAGGTACCCATAATTCATAGCGTGAAAGGCCGAGTGACACCAAACGCACTGAGTGTGGTCAAGGGGTCCAGCTTATCAGGACCTGTGCGTTTCAGCCCTTTGCGAGGTTCCCAAGAGGAGCTAAGGCCTTCAAAGCTCAAAAGGTCAAGGAAAATGAGTTTGGACCCCAAACGCACAGCACGCAGTCAGGGTGATACGCTGATCAGAACCTGTGAGTTTCAGCCCTTTGCAACATTCCTAAGTGCTGCTAGAGCCTTCTAAAGCAAAAAGGTCATAAGGTCAAGCCAATGTATAGATGGCTGTAAATGATAGAGGGAAGCAACTAGGGACACAAAATTTTCAAGGTTCGAGAAGGACTCCTAGGTGATGACACACTGAGAATTTGAAGTAGTTTGGTTGTTTC
The DNA here is from genome assembly GCA_038048925.1 of Garcialebias charrua. Taxonomy (NCBI): domain Eukaryota; kingdom Metazoa; phylum Chordata; class Actinopteri; order Cyprinodontiformes; family Rivulidae; genus Garcialebias; species Garcialebias charrua. The sequence goes on along the minus strand of JBBPBX010016602.1, from coordinate 200 downwards.
TGGAGGAAGATATAAACATTTATATATTAAGGCCTTCGGAGGCTGCACTTACAGGTTTTGGCCCACAGCTTCACGTAGGAAAATCGTACAAACATGGGCTTTATACCGTTGTAAAGGTCTGCTCAAGGGTAATTCAAAGAGACCAGTCTCAGCCCTGTGTGATGTTCCTAAGAGGGCCTAGAGCCTTCCAAAGTAAAAAG
>JBBPBX010016601.1:14884-47931 GCA_038048925.1 Garcialebias charrua | reverse complement strand
GAGGTTCAATGTCACCGCAGAACATGTTCCCGGCAAACAGCTCATAGTCGCCGACACACTTTCCAGACATCCGTTGAAAGACTGTCATGTTCCAGAAACTGAAACACAAGTAAAGGCTTATGTCAACACTATGGTGGCTAGCAAGCCAATCAGGTCATCAAAGCTGGAAGAACTCCGCCAGACTACACAAATTGATGCTGAGCTTCAAAAAGTAATCCTGTTCATCAGAAATGGGTGGCCTAGGAACATGTCAAAGAGCTCATTGTTGCATGGATACTATGCAGCCAGAAGTCACCTATCAGAGTTGGATGGGCTGGTCCTTTATCATGACCGCATCGTAGTTCCGACTGCACTCCGAGCTGGTGTTGTAGACCAACTACACGAAGGCCACCAGGGCCTCACCAAGTGTCGTGAGCGAGCTAAGTTGACAGTGTGGTGGCCGAAGATTGGAGCACAGATCACAAACAAAGTGAAGTCCTGTGATTTTTGCAGAGAGCATAAACCTACACAGAGACACGAACCACTAGTGACAACTCCTCTGCCCGGCGGTCCATGGCAGAGAATTGCAGTGGACCTGTTTGTGCTCGAAGGAAAGACGTATCTAGTTGCAGTGGACTATTTTTCAAGGGACATTGAAATCGCTTCCCTGACCTCCGCTTCCAGCGCTCAAGTTATCAACAAACTCAAACACATGTTTGTGAGGTGGGGCATCCCGCTGGAACTTGTCAGTGACAATGGGACACAGTTTACGTCGACAGAGTTCCAAGAATTCAAGCAAAGGTATGGGTTCACTCATGTAACCTCAAGCCCCCATTACCCGCAATCTAATGGAGCTGCAGAAAGAGCTGTTCAGACTGCCAAGTATATCCTTAAGCAGCCTGACCCCTGCTTAGCCCTTATGAGTTACCGCTCCACACCATTGGCTGCAACAGGTTCAAGTCCAGCACAACTTATGACTGGTCGACAGATCCGCACCACTGTTCCTGTCCTGGAAAAGACTTTGATGGCAAAGCCTGTCGACCCAGACCTAGTCTACGAGAAGGATGCCAAGGCTAAAGATTCTTACAGATTCTTCCACGACCGCAGGTATTCAGCTCGCCCTCTTCCAGAACTTCTCCCGGGTCAAAATGTGCGAGTGAAACTAGATGGGGAAAAAGGATGGACTACGCCCGCCAAAGTCATCGGCAAGTCCAAGGAGCCAAGATCCTACCTCGTGGAAATGGCCAACGGGAACGTGACCCGTCGCAACAGACGGCATCTTCAGGAGGCTCCTGGGACTGATGCTCCAACAGCACAATCTGTGACTGAGTCTGCAGTGCTGCAGCAGGACTGCAGATCCCCAGCTACAGATGTGGCAATCCCATCGGAACCACCATCAAATCAGCCAGTAGCGAGCCCTTCCTTAAGACCTTCCTTCCCACCATCTACTCCTGCGAGAACAACTTCCAAGGGTCGAGAAATAAAACTGCCTCTGAGATTCAGAGACTGATAAAGTTCAAAAGGGCAGAATAATCCCTATCAGGACTGAGGGTAGTCTACCCCTGTGATGTCTGTATTGTTCAGTGTTAAAATTGATAAGACTAAAGAAAAAAAAAAAAAGAGCAGTTGGAAAGTTGTTTTGAATTGTTTTGAGTTGTTTTGAAAACATCCTAGTTTAAGGTTTGAAAAAAGTCCTCGTTGAAAAGTGTTGTGACAACTAAAGATTACGTTCAATGAAGTAACTAATCAAATTAGAAATGTTGGATTTAAGTATAATTTTAGGTACTGAACTAGCTTGCAGATGTTTTGGGTTTTGCAATGCTTAGCTTCAAAAGAGGGGAGATGTTGTGAGATTAGTTCTCACTGTATTTAGTGTAACCGTAGTTCGGTCTCCAGACCACCAGGGGGAGCACTAGAGAGAACTGACGTATAGTTAACGAAGGAGACACAGTTGTTACCTCGTGTACTAGCTAAATAAAAGGAGTACGGCTCTGCGACCGAGACCAACGTTTCCTGTCTTTCCTCATATCATGACAGCGACCAACACCATTTATGGTGGGGATGGCGTGCTGTTGACCTCAACTCGGGATGTTGTGAGTCGGTGGGCGGAATACTTCGAAGACCTCCTCAATCCTACTGGCACGTCTTCCACTGAGGAAGCGGAGCCTGGGGACTTTGGGTCGGGCTCTCCAATCTCTGGTGCTGAGGTCACCGAGGTGGTTAAAAAGCTCCGCGGTGGCAGGGCTCCGGGGGTGGATGAGATTCGCCCTGAGTTCCTTAGGGCTCTGGATGTTGTGGGGTTGTGTTGGCTTACGCGACTCTGCAATATCGCGTGGACATCGGGGGCAGTTCCCTTGGATTGGCAGACTGGGGTGTTCCAACTACAGTATAGGGGGATCACACTCTTAAGCCTCCCTGGTAAGGTCTATTCAGGGGTTCTGGAGAGGAGGGTCCGTCGGATAGTCGAACCTCGGATTCAGGAGGAGCAATGTGGTTTTCGTGCTGGTCGTGGAACACTGGACCAGCTCTACACCCTCAGCAGGGTCCTGGAGGGCACGTGGGAGTTTGCCCAACCAGTTTACATGTGCTTTGTGGACTTGGAAAAGGCATTCGACCGCGTCCCTCGGGGGGTTCTGTGGGGGGTACTCCGGGAGTATGGGGTACCAGGCCCATTGATATGGGCTGTTAGGTCCCTGTACGACCGGTGTCAGAGCTTGGTCCGCATTGCCGGTAGTAAGTCAGGCTCGTTTCCAGTGAGAGTTGGACTCCGCCAAGGTTGCCCTTTGTCACCGATTCTGTTCATAACTTTTATGGACAGAATTTCTAGGCGCAGCCAAGGTGTTGAGAGGATCCGTTTTGGTGGCCTTAGAATCGCTTCTCTGTTTTTTGCAGATGATGTGGTCCTATTGGCTTCATCAGATCGTGATCTACAGCTTTCGCTGGAGCGGTTTGCAGCCGAGTGTGATGCGGCCGGGATGAGGATCAGTTCCTCCAAATCCGAGGCCATGGTCTTGAGCCGGAAAAGGGTAGCATGCCCTCTCCGGGTCGGGGAGGAGGTCCTGCCCCAAGTGGAGGAGTTTAAGTATCTCGGGGTCTTGTTCACGAATGAGGGAAAACTGGAGCGTGAGATCGATAGGCGGATAGGTGCAGCATCCGCAGTGAAGCGGGCGCTGTACCGGTCTGTCGTGGTGAAGAGAGAGCTGAGTCGAAAGGCAAAGCTCTCAATTTACCGATCGATCTACGTTCCCACCCTCATCTATGGTCATGAGCTTTGGGTTGTGACCGAAAGAACGAGATCTCGGATACAAGCGGCTGAAATGAGTTTTCTCCGCAGGGTGTCTGGACTCTCCCTTAGAGATAGGGTGAGAAGCTCAGTCATCCGGGAGGGACTCGGAGTAGAGCCGCTGCTTCTCCACATCGAGAGGAGCCAGTTGAGGTGGCTCGGGCATCTGGTTAGGATGCCTCCTGGACGCCTCCCTGGTGAGGTGTTCCGGGCATGTCCCACCGGGAGGAGACCCAGAGGAAGACCCAGGACACGCTGGAGGGACTATGTTTCTCGGCTGGCCTGGGAACGCCTTGGGATTCCCCCAGAGGAGCTGCTCCAAGTGGCTGGGGAGAGGGAAGTCTGGGCCTCCCTACTTAGGCTGCTACCCCCGCGACCCGACCCCGGATAAGCGGACGAAAATGGATGGATGGATGGATGGATATATATCTTATATCATTCAGCTCTGTTCGTTTTTGCAAAATAAATTATAAATATATTAAAATTTCATTCTAAGTTATGGTAGTTTTTTCTCTGGGACACGCCCCTAAAAATCTGCGCATTTCCGCAAAACGTCATTGTGACGTACAAACAGGCAGAAGGCAGAGCCTTGCCCGTTTGTCTGGTGTTTTAACTGCTTGCCATACAAATCATTTTTCTGAAAGATCGCCTCTTTTTTTTGTGTAACTTGAAAAATGCCGTCACGTTGTAGCACATTTGGGTGTTCTAATATCAGCAGTGAACAAGTGAGCATTCACAAATTCCCAAAAGATGAGAAACTTTGCCTAGAATGGACACTCAGAGAACGAGGGAGAATCGTATGCAGCGACCATCTTACTGCCGATCAGGCAACATCTGTAATTTTTTTTTATTCATGGAGGGTTTATTAATGAGAGTTTTGGATGATTTATCCAAAGATAAATCTCAAACGCGACCGGGCCTTGCTGTTAGCTTAGCGTTAGCACAACAACAAAGACCCACATCACGAAGCTAACCCCACTTAGCAACTGTTTATGAAATAAACCGTGTCTAAATCACTTTTCCATTGATCGCTCTAATCATTTTATTTTATGCTCTATCAATGGAAAACTTTTTAATACACGATGCAGCTTTGAAAAAACGTGCGGGAGGTTCATGTGGGTTCATCATTCTTAGCATCAAATAAACAAATTATTGTTAGTACTTGAATGTATTAAAGCAATCGAAGGGTTATTATTCAGCCAATACAGTTATTAGACATTCGATCAATGGAAAAGTGATCTAAACACGGTTTATTTCAGCCATCGTAGCTAAGTGAGGATAGCTTATGGCTTCTCTTTGTTGTTGTGCTAAGCTAACAGCGAGTCCCGGTCGCGTCTGAGATCTACCATTTTAAGACAGTAAATCATCCAAAACTCTCATTAATAAACCCTCACGGAATAAAAAAACTTACTGATGTTACTTGATCGCGCAGACATCATATAAAAATACATAACAAGCTACCTGTGTTTGCTCAAGATTTTCTGTAGGCTAATTTTTTTTTAGCATCGCACATGAAGAATCCTCCATGATAATTGGCTTTATACACTCACAGTATATAAAGTAAAACAACATGAGCTCACGTTAAATATATAGTTTATCATCTAAAGCACTACACACCTCCGATTATGTTTACACAAAGACTAATGCTACGTTCAGACCGAACGCTTTTTGAGCGGCCAAAAAGCGCGAAACGCCTCAAAGTGAACGCACTGGACCCAGTTGTGTTCAGACCGGAACGTGAAGCGGCGGCGGCGGTGGCGGCGGCGGGGTGTGGGAGGAGTTAGCAGAGCTTAAACTTGCTAAACGTGAAAAGTTCACAATTCAAAACTTACCTGATATCCCGACTTCCTTACTGGCACTCCGCCAGGCAAGGTCCTTTTTATTTCTTTTAACTTCGCGGGTTTTTTCCGTGTCTCACAAACAATACGTCACACAGTTGCGCAATACCCGTCCCCTCGTTACCGCGTCACATAGCTGACTCTCCCTCTCTCCTCCCCCGACTTTCCCTGATTGGTTGACAGACGCGTTGAACGGCGAAATCTTCAGCATTTTCAAGGCGAGCTGTGGAGGCTGCCGCAGGCACCGCATGCACGGAAAATGCTCTGCCGCCCCTTCCGCACCGCTCAATACGGACGTGACGTGACGCCCGACCCCTGGAGGCGCCTGGAGGCGCGTCCCCCATTGACTTTGCATGTAAACCGGCCGCTCCTGCAGCTCAAAACGCGTTTGGTCTGGACGTACCATTACTCTTTTCCGACGGTATCTTTCCTGCGTTGTTTAGATGTGGTAGCTGGGGGACTTTCTTTTAAAAATAGTAGGAAGAATCCGGTTTTAAAAGTCTTCTGAATCTTACTGGAATCACCAGAACTAACAGAACTGCCAAAACTGAAGACAAATCGCTTATGCTGGTTACCCACCGGACCCGTGTCGGGCAGCTGAAGCGGCCGGTTTACATTTAAAGTCTATGTGGAGACGCGTCGACGCGCGGAGAACCGTGAAGCGGCGCGTTTTGAGTGATTGAAGCGGCGCGGCGGCACGCGGCAGTTCCTTTCCACGCACGCGCGCGTCCAAAGCAACCTACGCGTTGACCAGCGTCGGATCGAAAAGTTGATGTTTTGCGGCTCGACGTTGCTCGACGCGTCCAGCAAACAATCGGGAGAGCCTCTGCTATGTGATTACACAACGACAACGGGACTTTTTTTGGACTTTTTAAACTTACCCCATCGAGCCTCCATGAATTGGAACCAGACTCAGGTAAGAAACTTGGCATTTTAAACAGTTGCTGCTGTCCGCTCCAGCGTACATCACCCCAAACATAAAAAAACCACGTTTTAATCTCAACAAAGACTGTCGGAGCTGCAGTTCGGCTCGTAGAAAACCCACTCCAGTAGGAACGGGGGTCACGTGCTGCTGATTTTATCTGCCAGCCGCATGACAACACAACAACTGATGACCCTCTGCCTCCCCCTAGTGCGCATCATCAGACGCATCCCAGTGGGTACCCGGCATCAGTGACAACAAGCGGCCAAAAGGGGGCGGCAGGAGCGTTCTGACAATTTAGGTGGGTACCCGGCATTAGATCAACACTAGAAATGCTGCACTCAACATGCTCCGCCATTGATATTTACATATATTTACATGCGCGTTGGGGCAGCGGCTCCCCACGGGCACGCCACAATGACGTTTGCGGAAAATCTCGGATTTCTAAGGGCGTATCCCAACGAAAAAATTACCATAACTTGTAATGAAATTTTAATATATTTATAATTTATTTTGCAAAAACGAACAGAGCTGAATGATACAAGATATATATGTTGTGACAAATATGCAAATTTCCAACATCATGTCACAATCCCTTTAAAGCTATGATAAAAGAAAATAAGAAAACGGTTCAGAGTGAAAGCTTAGATTATATTAATATACTTGTTGGTTGTGTGTATTATCAAAAACAAGAAGTTTACTTTGTCTAAGTTTGGTTTCAAATGTGTGCAGTGACACTAAAAGCAGCATGTGGGGTGGGGGGTGGACACATAAACATGTGATGTGTCTTAAAACTGAACATTTTATTTAAAGAATAATATTACATTACAAATTTCAATGAGCTTTATGGGGAAATGATCACCTATATAGCCCCACAATTTTTCGAATACTGCAACATACTTTGCTATAAAATTTAAATTAATTTTCATTTTGTTCTGGTTTGTCCTGCCTTGGCGCACAGAATAACTACTTTCACACTGAAACCAGTCAACTCAAGCTTATAAAATTCCAATTAACATAAAGGGCTTTAAAGAGTGTAACAAAAATATGAATGTCAGTTTTATGTTTCACTAATCATTGGCTATACATAAACTTAGAATGACTAAACTAACAGTGTATGTATAAACTCTCATACTCACAGTAAATCCCGACGACAGCAGCAGATATCAGCAGCGCGGCGTTGAGCAGGCCCAGGCTCAGTATAACCAGTCGTCGGTGTTGAAAGACAAATCCAGCTCTGCCTGCATGCAGACCTTCGAAATGTTCCCATTAGTGTTAATCTTCAAAGCTAACTCCGTCTTTAGAAAGTATTTTACAAAATAATGAGTTTTTACTGTGACATTTTTACCCTCTGACAGGTCACGGATGGATTAGCAGGTTTAAATTAAACGTGTTCAAATTCAACATATTTAAAACTTGTGCAACGTTTTAATAAAGAGAAAAAAGTCAGAAATAGAGGGAAATTTAAAAAAAGTTATTCTATAAAAGGAGGAGTTTCTTGTAAAGTTTACCTTGTCCAAATGTTTGGCGGTGAAAATCCACATCTGTGGTTAAATCTTGATAAATCTTTCCTTCGACTGACATCTTTTCCTACGTTTTTGACTGTAAGTCCTCCACTTTACTGCTGCAAGTACTACCTATTGATCTGTTTGTCTCTCCTGCTCAAACTAGTGATAAGAGATATGTGTGTGCTGTTTCATCATGGTAAAAAAAACTGGACTAACTGCACAGAAACTCACGGGACAGAGGTTGAGGTACCATGTTAGAACCAGAAGTCCTTTGGTTCAAAAGCCTGGTGGAATGTAATTATTAGTTTAAAGGTTAAGGGATGAAATAAGTTTAGATTAGGATTAGTGTGGGTAAAAGTTATGTTTACAGTGAAGGTCAGGGTTAGGCTAAAATAAATTCATCCTTATCAAGGTTAAAATACAATTTTTTATGCATGTATATAAAAAAAATGCTTAGTTTAATAGGCATACCTTGGGTAAGGGTCACCGAGGTTAAACTAGTTACAATTGTGATTCAGGTAAGTCGATACAAAACTCTGCATGTCTGTGTTTGAGTCAGGTGTAGATGAAACAATCAAAGCTGTTATAATCTAAAGGGAACAGATATTTTTGTTAAACCTAAATATAGAACCAGTTCGAGGGGTCGGTCAACCTCAATTCAGGGAATTGGTTTGTGGAATAATTTGGATATTGTATTTAAAAACGCTAAATCATTACTGTATTGACATTTAAGAATTTGATCAAAACCCATTTATTACAAAAATATATATGAATTAGTTTTTCACGGTTATTTTGTAATTCGATAATTATATGAGTTTTTTGAATTTTTATTCTGTAACTTGTTGATGATTTTTTTGTTTGAATTGACTGTTTGATATATGGGGGCAGATATAATAAGATTTATTCTTCTTTCTGTCACCCTTCATTTTATATCTTAATATTGTATCGTCACGTTTGTGATTGTTTTTCTTTTGTTGTATTTTAAAATGAATACATTTAATAAAAAATAAAAAAACATTTGTCATGAATCACTTTTAATTCATCAAATGCTCTAAACCTGTGGCTCTAAAACTGGGGCACCTGGACCCCCGGGGCTCCGTGAGCCAATGCTGGGGGTCCACCCAAAAATAACACATATTATTATTATTATTATTATTAATATTTATTTATTTATTTTACAAGCGCGTAGATGTTTAACAACTCGTTAAAATGCAGGAAATCACATCACATAGGAGAGTGGTGGCGCAGAGGTTAGAGATTGGAAGATCGCCGGTTCAATCCCCGGTACTGACAACATCAAAAAATGTGGGTGGAAAAAGGTGCACCCACACCTGCCCACCCTCATTCGCCCCACCCTGAGCCCCTGAGCAAGGCCCTTAACCCCCACCATCTGCTCCCTAACAGGTAAATGGTAAATGGAGCTTATTTATATAGCGCTTTCCAGCCCCCGATGAGGGGCCCCAAAGCGCTTTACAATACCAACCATCTACCCATTCATACACTGGTAGCGGCAGACTGCCATGCAAGGCGCCTTTCCAGTCCTAACTCGGGGTTAAGTGTCTTGCCTAGGGACACAACGACACATGGTGTGGGGAACTGGGATTCGAACCTCCAACCTTCCGATTGGGGGACGACTGTCATTACGCCACAGCCGCCCCGTAAAACAGGTTTCTCTTGAACATGAGTCCTCGTGATGAGACTACTTGTATAAATAAAGGGTAAATGAAAAAAAAATATATATTAAAAAATTTCCAGGGGAGGACCTCCAGACAACCCCCACCCACTATTTTAGTTCCGGCATGGATCAATTTACAAATTAAGTCCTGTTCCTTGGTATGACTGCAGCTCTTATGATTCTGTTCAGTTTTATGTAGTTTTCTGTAATAATCGGAACAAGTGCCAATACATTTATGTTTGTTATAGGTACATTTTTCAAGTGGTTTTTGATGCTGTTAATTTTCTCAAAGTTGTAAAATGTTTAAAAGTATAAAAATTGTATTTGCACTATTAAAGGACATGTCTTCTTATGTTAAACAAATATTTCCCTTGCCTTAAAACGACAAATTGAAGAACATTATTTAATAAACATAAGGGTTAGGGGGGTCCCTGAAACTTTTTCTAAGGGATCCCTGAACCCAACCCCTGGTCTAAACCAATTAAGGGTTTTGTTCTGCAGTTACGACCCATGTGGAGTGCAGTTTCACAAGCTGTCATCTGGTGCCTCTTTTATTTTACATCCATGTGCTGCCACTCATTTTATAAAAAGCAACAAAATGACTTGCAGGACTTTATCTAACAAAACAATTACCGGTAAGCTATTTAGTGTTCTATAAGCAATTTTTTTGTTGTCTTAACCAAACAAGAAATGTGTTTTTAAAGGGGTTTTTTTAAACTAAGAAAAGAAAAAAAAGACATTTGTTTTCATATAACAACTCAATCTAAGCCAGATGATTTGTTCGTAACTTTGAAGCAGAAATTTTACATTTTCATCATTTGTAAAACATCAAAGGGCTTCTTGACTCTTTTTTTTTTTTTTTTATAAAAGCTGATTCGTGTATTTTTATTACTATTAATCAATCAGTATTTTTGTAAAAAAGCCTGAGTTGTGGCTGTCTGGCTGATTCTAGTTTTCATTCAACCTTAGGCAGGTCAGTCCCATTGAGTCTCTTCACCAAGACCAAAGTACATGTAAATGATTTTGCTTCATTTTAAACACTGCCGGTCCAAAGTTGACTTTATTTACTTTTTGTGGGTTTTTCAAACTTAAATAAATTAGAGTTACAGGAATACCAGTATTTCAGATTTTCAGGGGTATTAATCCAGACATAGAAAGGTATGAATGTAGCCTATGTTATATAGCTATGTGGAAGAAAAAAAATCATTCAACTCATTCAAATGAAATGTCACCAAAGGAAATTAAACTTTTTTTAAAAAATGTTATAGACTTGCAGCTCAGACCACAAAGAACAGCAGTGATTAATAACACAGCATTCAAGGGTCCAAGACGATTTGTAGGTTGTACAACTATGCTTACCTACCTGTGTTTAATATTTAAATATAGCCTCTCAGCAGAAGAGCGTGTGATGACGTCATGCAGCCGTTTGATTTCCCATCATGCATTTCTTCTTTCAGAGCTAAAACAGACTGAAAATAAACAAAAATAGGAAAATAAGACGTGCAAAAGGATTCAGGCTTTCTACTAATTCAGTATTTATTTAATGTGAAGCCAGATTGGAACCGTGAGTTGAAACCGTGATCGATTTGGACTTGGTCACGAAGGCCTATAAATACAGCTGAAACCCATGGTGAACTTGAGACAGCGTTGGCTGTGCGGGTTGCCTCTGTGTTGCCGCCAACACATGGGCAGTCAGCAATGCCTGGCTTGCGTGAGCGTGCCGCCTCATGACTCCGCCCTCGGATGTGGTGAGTCCGTTGGCGCCCACTTGCTGGAGTGTCATTTGGTGCTGCAAAACAACGCGGCCAGGCGACAGCAGCCTGCGCTGTCTCCCCGTGACGCCGGTTGCGTCGTCACGTGGCCTTTTCTCTTTAATTTACACCTTATTTTTGTTTATTTTCAGACATGTTTAGTACACTTTTGAGCGCAACTGGTCAAACGGCTTCGAACGCCACTTGTGCCCATACTTCACGCATTTAACTGAATCTAATGGGGCAGTGGCATAGCAGCCGATTAAGAACCCCAAGGTTGCGAGATCGATCCCCACTCATTGCCGTTATAAGAGAACACTGAATAATGACAAAACACAGCATTTTATTATTTTATTAGTAGCTGTACTGACTAAAACAACTTACAATTTTATGGAGTAAATATTAATTTACTCATTATTCATTTTCTCTACATATTTTACATTTAAATACAATATTGTATGTATTTCATCAGGTCACCATGAATCGTTTACTTGTGTACATAATTCTTTACTTGAAGTTTAATATTTTACTTGAATACTTGCTGCATGAAAAACTTTGATGTTTACGTTACCTGAAGAGCTTGAATCAAATGTAACCTGAATGTTTACCACATTGAATTTTTATTAAATTTGGAACAAAACAAAAAAAACACTACAATGTTATTATTCAACTGTACATTCAACAGGACATAATGAGTGACACAAACACAAGTTCTATCTTTTTTACAATCAACATTTAACACCAAACAGTACTAGAACTGTACAAATATTTCGAAACATATATATATTTCAAGATACTGTACTGTAGTTAAGTTTTTATGATTTTTTTAGGTTTTGCGTTGCAATTTTTGTTTAAGAAATCAATATCTTTGCCTCATTCCTCTTTATCACTTTTTTCGGTATCGAGTTTAGCTTTAAGTCCCTTTGAACCTATTTACTAATTAATTTACCTTTCTAAATTGGTTAATTTGATTATTTTTAAATGTTGGTTGTCTTTTGTTTAAAAAAATCTGGCATTTCCCCCAACATTAAGGAAACAATCGCGAAGATCACAAGCAAGTGTCTGTCAAGGGTATATTAACAGGTACAAATGTAATAAGAAAATAACAAAATAATTACAAAATGGTAGAAAAGGTTAAAAAAATATTTTAAAAAAATTACAATAATACAAAACGGTCAACACAGGAAATCAAAATTGTTATCAAATCATACCAGTATGGGCCAGTAGGTGGCAGTAGTGCTTCTTGGTTGCCAAACCGCTTCAGGGATAAGTGTGAACACATCGGGATAAGGAGGGAATCGTTTTTGTATTATCAATAAAACGATTTTACATTTACACAACACAAATTTACAACTACCGAATTTAGTGGGTGGAGGTGAGGTTATAAGCATTTCGCCATCTGCCACTGCAGAAGCCGCAGCAGAAGTAGTCAGTTCTCACACGGTACCACTTGGTGGCGGTAATAACCAAAGTGCTGTTTGACACCAGCTGAGTTCCAACGAAAACCTAAGAAGAAGAAGAAGAAGGAAGAAGAAGAATCGGCCCGCCAATTTTCAAGGATATAAACATTGTTTCCTGAGCTTAAATATGGTTTTGAAAGAAATATAATTTACCNTTCTTGATTTTTTCTTGTTCTTTTTTCTTGTTCTTTTTGTTGTTGTTCTTGTATTTCTTCTTGTTCTTCTGCTTCTTGTTGTTGTTTTCTTGTTCTTTTGTCTTTTTCTTTTTCTTGGTCTTGTACTTCTCCTTGTTGTTCTGCTTCTTGTTGGTTTTTTCATGTTCTTTTTGTCATTGTTTTTACCTTCTTCTTGTTGTTCTTCTTTCAGCTTTTCCCTCTTCGGTGGTTGCCACAGCGAGTCCTCCTCCACCTCACTCTGTCCTCTGCGTCCTCTGTCCTCACTCCAACTACCTTCATGTCCTCTCTAACTGCATCCATGTATCTCCTCTTTGGCCTCCCTCTGTCTTTTTCCTGGCAGCTGCATTGCTAACATTCTTCTACCAATATACCCACTGTCCCTCCTCTGAACATGTCCAAACCATCTCAGTCTGGCCTCCCTAACTTTATCTCCCAGCTGTTCAACATGTGCTGTACCTCTGATTATCACATTCTAATCTTATCTACTTCCAGTTCTTTTTCCTGTCTTTTTGTCAATGTCTCTGTCTCCAGACCATACAACATAGCTGGTCTCACCACTGTCTTGTAAACTTTTCCTTTGACCTTTGCTGACACCCTTTTGTCACAAATCACTCCTGAAACTTTTCTCCATCCGCTCCATCCTGCCTGGACTCTCTTCTTCACCTCTTTACCACATTCCCCATTTTCCTGGACAGACCCCAAGTACTTGAAGTCCTGCACCTTTGTGACCTCTGCTCCTTGTAGCCTCACTGTTCCACCTGCCTCCCTCTCATTCACACACATGTACTCTATCTGACTTTCATTCCTCTTTCAGGTGAATACCTCCACCTCTCCAAGTTCTCTTCCACCTGTGAGAGAATATGTCCTGCTGTACATAATAGTCTTTCAATACTGTACAGTAGTATTTTAATAATTTTTCAATAAGGCCATGGGTGGTGTGTATCTTCTGGCTGAAGATACACACAATGAATTGTGGAATCCATTATGGGTGTGTTAGTGGTGCTGTGTGTGGGTTCTCCCAGCTCATTGACATATATACAGTACATCATTGGTCCAGCTCTTCTTGAAGGCGGGTCTAATGTTACTTGTCCACTTTGCAGTGATTCAATGGACCAACTCCCCTCTTGACATCAGTTACTTTCAAACGAATGACAAATCAAAAAGCTGCAACATGAATGTAACTTGTAAATCAACACATTATAGAAAATGTAGTGTAGTAGACAGTACAAATACTTCATGTAAAATGTAGTAGATTAAAAGTAAAAGTACCCACATTTAATTCTACTTAAGTAAAGTACAGATACATGAAAAAAAGTACTTAAAGGTGCAGTCTGTAACTTTTCTAACAATATATTTTTAACATATTTCTTCACTCTGTCATTATCTCCTGACAGACTGATGTTAGACAGGTAATCTCTGAAAACAAATATAGTCCTCTGGCTTCTCTAGGGGGTACTAAAAACATTTCTAAAAACCCACAGTGACCCGCCGTTAACCAGCCAATAAAAACAGAGTTTTTAACCAGCCAATAAAAACAGAGCTTCTCACTTCTCACCAACGTCCCCGCCTGTCCCAGCCCGCAGCCAGTGCGCATCCGCGCACGCTCTCATTCAAAGGATTGCAAAGCAATGCAGGACTGTTTTGTATGTGACACAAATGTATTAAATTCCCCTTCTTCATCCCTGATCTGGACTTTTCTTTTGTTTTTTTGCCAAAAGTCAAGTGATTGCTTCCTCCTCCGCAGACTCCGTGACTGACATGAAGAGGAAATGAATGAATTTGTCACGAGCGAACTAAACTCATGTCCAACGTGGCTGCGCGCGGCTCTGCAGATTTCCTCGTGTTCTGGTGTGCTGGACCAGCGCTCCCTGTTTTTATTTTATTTTTTAGAACGTTTTATTAACATATAAACACAGAAAACCGCAGCGGCTGCACACATGCGCGTTCACGAGACAGGACATGCTGTGGGGGGAGGAGCTAAGGAGGCTGAGCTGCAGTTCAGCCGAGAGCAAGGGGGAGGGACCAGAAACGTGTCCCTGTTCAAAATTTTTCTAAGTTCCAGCGTTTACCTGAAATTACAGACTGCACCTTTAAGTACAGTAACAAAGTATTTGTACTTAGTTACATCCCACCACTGATTTCTGCATGGTAATAAATCGTGAATTTTCTCACCATTTAAAATCCAAAAGAACAAGGTGGCACTTGTGTTTCAATACTGTAACTTTCTTTTAAAGCATCAAAGTTCATGCTTAATCATCCAGATACAAAATACAATAATGGTCAGTCAGGTCATCTGGACAGTTTCTTTTTTGTGGAAAGATGTTTCACTCTCTTTATCAGTCACCAGCAAAACCAGCAAGCTGGTTGGTCCACTAAAGGAGTGTACTGTTTAGTGGGGAAAACATCCTTATGCATGCTCAGTAATCCAGGTAGAAAAATCTAAAAAGATAAGTCTGGTCCTTTGGACATTCAAAAAACAAAACAACAAAAAAATAAAAAAATAAATGTAGAAACGTTTTGTCTTTCATCCAAAGGACTTACGGTATTCAGTCTGAGATGCTGTATTCAGTTCAGTCTTATATATAGCACCTTCTCATAGTGGATCAACCAGTTTAAAACGTTTCTACAATTTTGTTTTGTTTTGTTTTTGAAAGTCAAGAGGACCAGAATTAACTTTTTAGTGGAGAAAACAGTTTATTTGGGACTCCTCAGACTGATGAAGCCCTCTGGAAGTGTGCACTTAGTGTGGTTTTAGTGAACGTATTTATTAGTTCATATCTTAGAGCTTTTTACAGATTTTCTTTTACACAGATTTTAATACTTTTGTTGGATGTAATTGGGACCCTGTGTACACAATTTTGTTCCACCACATGTGGTGGAATGACAAATAAAGAATCTTGAATCTTTGAATCCTTCAACGAACTTTGATGCTTTAAAAGAAAGTTACAGTACTGAAAATTCATGATTTATTACCACTGGCAGAAATATACTGAGAAAAGTTTAGTTATGATGCATGGTGCTGCTTTCACAAATACTATGAAAATACAGTAATTTGTTGACGGTCCCTAAGAGAACCAGTGCTCCTCTCAGAGGGACAGACTGAGAGCAGGCTGCCTGCGTCCGCTCGAACGAGGAAGTCACAGCTGAATCCACGGAGCATGAACGTGAAATATACAACGGAAAATTACTTTTACCACTGCAGCACACACTGGATACCCTTATATTCAAGGCTGATTTCAAAATTCAATTAAATTCAGTTTATTTATATAGCGCCAAGTCACAAACTCCTTCATGAACCTCAGATACGGGTGTCTGTTAAATTGTTGCTGTTGTCTGTGAGGTAACACTATTGCGAGGGAACGCAAAAGGTTTTGCGTGCAAACGCAAAAGAAAAACAATTCCACATGTCCCCTCGGGGGCTCTGTGCTGTCTTGGATCAGACAAATAACAGATTTCATCTGCATGATTCTTCACATTGTGAAGTTGTGCCTCTTCTCTTTACCAGTTTGTGACTGAAAAGCCATTCAGCTTATCAATCATTACAATTAATCATCCAATCGTTTACTTGCACTTCTTGACATCTTGTNCAACACCATTCGTCTGCTCTCAAAACCAGAACCACGAACCTTCACTTATGATCACGTAGCTGACATGGACACATCTCAGGTATTTGAACACGTTGTTTTTTTTTCATTCAACCTTTATTTAAACAGATACATCACATTGAGCCTCGAAGACTCATTTACAAGTGAGATCTGTTGGACAGACAATAAAAATGGTGAAAAATGACACAGGATTTGGAGTTGGTTACTGAGATACTGGTTGCATAACTAGATAACTATATTTACGGGAGTCTTTTAAAAAACAGTGTCTTATTGTGTATTCTTCATCTTTCATTCAACAACAGGACTCTGTATTTAACAGTGTTGCCAAGAATATTGTTGAGTCCTGCATGAATGGATATAATGGCACTATATTTGCTTAGTAAGTGCTTTTATTTATATATTGTATGAAAAAACAGTTTACAGTTTTGATACATCATGTAATGGATTCCTTTAACTCCTGCCTTTATTTCTGCAGTGGGCAAACTGGTTCAGGAAAAACATTTACCATGCTTGGTATGATTTCAATGTTGCTATTTTATTATATAAACTAAAATAACATATTTAAAAGACCAAAAAGTCAAAGATTTTCTTTCTCACTTTAGGACCGTCCGAGATGGATAACTTCACAGATGAACTGAGAGGGGTTATTCCACGAAGTTTTGAGTTCCTGTTCTTTCTAATCAACAGAGAAGTGGAGAGGGTGAGAAATGATGCTTCATTGCTGTGAAGATGTTACAAATCTACATTATTTGTTTTCTAAAATCGGCTTCTTTTCTTTGATAGTCTGGCAAGTCCAAGAGTTTCCTTTGCAAGTGTTCATTTATTGAGATATACAATGAACAAATTTATGACCTCCTGGACACAGCTTCTGCCAGCCTTTTTCTTAGGGAAAACATCAAGAAAGGCGTGTTTGTTGAAGGAGCTGTAGAGAAGTTTGTGAACTCAGCAGCTGAAGCCTACAAGGTATGCATATCTGTTCTAAAATAACTTATAGAAGGTTAATGTCAAGTCTGACTAGTTAGAGTAGCTAATAGTAAATTATTAATTTGAGAAAAGCTTGTTGCTTTCCATTGCACTGTGATTAAATATGTAAATAAATATTGTAACATTTGTTAAAATATATATATATTACTGTAAATATTTTGCATTTTTAATCTTGTAGGTGCTGTCTATGGGTTGGCGTAATCGGCGTGTGGCCTCCACCTCCATGAATCGTGAGTCTTCAAGATCTCATGCTGTGTTCACGATGACGGTGGAGTCCAAACAATTTGTCAATGAAGTGGTGAACATCCGAATGTCTCAGCTGAACCTGGTTGATCTGGCTGGATCTGAGCGACAGAAAGACACTCACACAGATGGATCAAGGCTCAAGGTAAAGTTTCATCCTGAATGCTCACATGCTGGTGGTGTTCTTTTCCCTGGTTTGTAACAGTTGCTGCTGACTTGGCTTTTTTTTGCAGGAGGCCAGCAGTATCAATCGCTCCCTCATGTGTCTGGGTCAGGTGATCATGGCACTGGTGGATGTATCTAATGGGAAGCACCGCCACGTCTGCTACAGAGATTCTAAACTCACCTTCTTGCTCAGGGTATGTATCTGCAGATGCAAAACACATGATTTAAATTGGACATTGTACTTTAGCTGATTTGGAAATTCATGTGAAAGCCAAATAATTGTGTCATAGTTTGTGCTGAAACAGTGACTTGCATTTTAATTTTTTTTCTTATTATTTCAGGACTCGCTTGGAGGAAATGCAAAAACTTACATTATAGCTAATGTCCATCCTGGTTCAAGATGCTTTGGAGAAACACTGTCCACATTGCACTTTGCTCAAAGAGCAAAGTTAATTAAAAATAAGGTATATTTTGTCAGATTAAATGTGGATTTATGTAATGAAACCATTATTTATTTCCTATGTAATTATGTTTTCTTTTAGGCTGTTATCAACGAGGACACACAGGGAAATGTGAAGCAGTTGCAGGCGGAGGTGAGAAAGCTGAAGGAGCAGCTTGCTCAGGCATTCGTCTCTCAGCGAGTGGACTTTGATAAAGACTCTGCACCAGGAGGACCTGAGCCCCCCATGGGTAACTGTAAACACATCAACATATTGTGAAACGTGTTAATTTGTACCCATCCAATATCCTGTTTAATCCACTCACACAAATATTTGTTGGTTATAATTCTCTTGCCAGGTCAGTCCACTGAGTTTCAGGATGGCGTTTCATATGCAGCAAAGTTTATGGGCGCTGTTCGTCTGTGGAAGAAGCAAGAGGAGGAGAAGAAGGTGAGGAGATTTGAGCTTAATATAGAAAATCAGTGCTGTGCAGCGCTAATCCAAAAATTAGTTCCGCTATTTCTAAAGCACTTATTGATTTATTTAGGTCCACAATTTCAAAAGCACTTATGTATTACCAATGCTAGCGGACGCTAATGCTAACATGCTAACCGCCATTTTGAAGAGGGCAAATGGCGAAATACTTTTTTTTCAGATTTGACCAGTTTTTCTGAGTTTAACCGGTTCAAATGGTCAAATCTGCTGGATTAAAAAAATATTTAGCCATATGCCCTCTTCAAAATGGCGGCCGGCAAATGGCGAAATACTTTTTTTAATCCACCAGATTTGACCATTTGAACCGGCTAAGCTCAGAAAAACCTTGTGCTATAAAGTCAGCTAAGAAATATATTTTTTCTCAGCAAAGAAATAATTGTTTTTACCGTGTTTTCATGGAAAGTCCTTATCTTCTGTGGCCGTCGCGGCCGCCATTTTGAAGAGGGCAAATGGCGAAATACTTTTTAAAATCCAGACGCGTCGCGTAGGCCGCTGAGAAACATCCATAAGTTCACCCTCCATGTTAAAAACTCTTCGTCTGACTCTTCGAAAACAAGCAATAAGGCTGCAGAGTAACACACTGGCTGCTAACTGAGAGCGCTCGCTCTAGCAAAGAGACTGAGGGGACGCTTTTTTGTCACGGACCACATCCGGCGCTGACAGGATATGGTCTGTTGTGTATTTTAGATGTTTTTCCATGGTCTGTTAGCAGTCGTACGGGCCTGTAAATAAGTTTTTTCGTTTTTACTGATAGATAATTAGTTATTATCGGTACTGCATTTTAAATAAAAATAGCGCAAATCCGCTTATGAATTATAAAAGTTAGTCAAAACGCTGTTACGCTGACAAAAACGTTAGGTCCGCTGTAAGCGGATTAGCGCATTAGCGCTCCCAAGCGGTCGGAGGCCCACCACTGTAGAAAATGATTTGGTTTTAAGAAATAAAATGTACAGAAGCCACTTAACAGTTTTGTTTGTCTGCCCTCAGATGCTGCTTAAGAAGGTGGCTCAACTTGAGGAGGCCTGGACACAGAAAGACAAGTTCATCCACTCCAGCAGAATGATCATCCGGTTTCGAGAAGAACACATCTCTCGTCTTGAGAAAAAGCTGAAGGCCGAACAAAGCTTCGTGTCAGATATGGAGTCTCAGGCTTTAATTGATCAGCTGAAAAAAGAGATTAAGATCTTGAGTGATCAGGTAAAATATTGACAAGTTTTTCCATCTCTTTAATCCACAGTTGTAAACAGTCTGCACAATATACTGCTACACTGTACGTCTGATGTCCTTTTGTTTCAATGCTATTACAGTACGTACATCCAACACATTTTTTTTTAGCTGTAAGAAGCTTTAATCATATCTTCAGTCCTGTATCATTTATAATTTCTCCCATCGTTGCAATAATTTGTTTTGTTGGTATCCTTAACTTTTGTTAGGCTGTTTACCGCCATTTTTTCTTCTTCTGCCCAATAAGGTTGATCATCATCCAAAGATGACTCGGTATGCAGCAGAGAATTACAGCCTCAGAGAAGAGAACCGTCTCTTACGGTCTCTTGAATCTGTGATGAAAGCTGAAGAAGTCTCTGCCCAAATTTCTGCTGAGCTGGAAGAGGCCTTTCAGAGGGCACTGGAATCAGAAAAACTCACAGGAAGTAAGATAGTTATTATTGCCAACTAATAAAAACCATGCTGTTAAACTAAATATCTTGCATGCAGTTTCAGTGATCACATGTTGTTCCACAGACTCCACGGCCTCTTCTGTCCTGGGAACAGAAGCAGGGTCTGCAGCCACAATCGAAAAGCTGAATGCCAAACTGCTTCAGAAACAGTCAGACCTCACCGCTGCCCTCCAGGCCTTTGAGGAGTACAAAGACGTCACTAAGTAGGGGGATTCATCAAAAAGGAGCTTTATTCTAAAACAAAACTCTTGCAGTGATTTCCTGAGAAAACTGATCAGCTGTTTAGAAAGACACTTCAAATCCAGCACAAATCCAAAATCTAGAAGTTGTTTTCCTTCATGAAATCTAAGAGCACATCTGAATTCACAAAAAGCTGTTTTAATCAACTTTTATCATTTCTGTACTTCATTTTAACTAGCAAACGTTCTGCGATGAAACATTTGGTGCCTTTTTTCAGTAAGTTTTGCACATTTTGACGTGGTGCTTTGTGTTTTAGAAAACAGCTATCCCAGTTGGAGTCTGAGAAAAGATACCTCGAGAAGTCCAACAGTCATTTGGAAAAGATTTTGGAAGCCACCCATGCCTATAAAAAACAAGAAGTCTCTGAAATAAACAGAATTCATGTTGAAACTATAAAGGTGAGTGCACGTTAAAATGCGTCCTTGCATAACGGGCATCCATAACGATTGTTGTAAAGATTATCAGCATGAAAAGACAAAACTGTTTTATCTTAATTAAGGAGAACAGAGCAATTCCACATTATGCTCTTCACATCTCTGAATTTTAAACAGAATTGGTGTGTACATCTGCACACTTTTAGTTAAAAATGGCATTTTTAACGTTTTTCTGTGCACAACTAATGACTCCAGTTTATTTTAAATAAAAAGTTTAAAATAACAAACAAAAGTACAGATGTAAGAATTAATGAGGAGGTCAATATTAATACTGACCTCTTTATCCTTAATTAATCTACTTATTCAGATTGAATAGTAAATTCACGGATTCTGTTCTTTTTCAGTTTACCCAATATCTCTGTGATCTTTATGATGGATAAATAAACAGAGCCATTAAGTGACAAAGACGTTAACTTAGTTTGATATGTCAAAGAGACACTATCATTTATTTAGAATAAATCAACTAAATTAACACCATTACACTTGATGACCATGTTCACTTTATTACATCTGTGTACTTTTGAACTGTTCCAGAGATGATCTTTACTGACCTCTCAGTAAAGCAAGACATTTATCACAAAATCATTCCATTAGTTGTAATCAGAATATAGTCACCAAAAGAGACTATTTCTACCTTTGATTTTATTCTAATGTAATCAAAAGAATAACTTTTGTCATTTTCATGATATATGTTATATGCTGTTATTCTTTAAATGTGAAACATCAATGTGTTAGGGGTGTAACGGTACGCTAAAATCACATTTCGGTTCGGTTCAACTACAAGGAGAGCTCGGTTCGGGTTTTTTTCGGTTTTTTTCGGTACAAATTTAAAAAAAAAATTTTTACAAACTAAAGACTTACAAAATGTTTATTTTGAAAATGTGCAAAAAATATGTTTGTATTGTATTGTAGTAATAAATAAAAGTGACCCATTTGGATGACCAACAACACCACCAGCCTGATCAAGAAAGGTCATCAGAGACTACTTCCTCAGACGGCTGAGACGAGCTGGTCTGAGCAGCCCAGTTCTCACCTCCTTCTACAGGTGTGCAGTGGAGAGCATCCTGTGCTCCAGCATCAACGTGTGGCATGGAGGCTGCACAGTTGCAGAGAGGAAAGCTCTACAGAGAGTGGTGAAGGCTGCACAGAAGTCTGTTGGAGTCAGTCTCCCCACCATCACAGACATTTACACCTCCAGATGCAGGAAAAGAGCCACCTGCATCATGAAAGACCTCACTCACCCAGCACACTCACTCTTTGCCCCACTCCCCTCAGGACGGAGGTTGAGGAGCATCAAATGTAGAACCACTAGACTGAGGAACAGCTTCTACCCTGAGGCTGTTAGACTCATGAATGAATAAATAAAAATAAAATAAAAATAAACACTGCAAAATATCACATCATGCTGATGCTGATCTGTTTTCTTGTTGCTGTGTTCATCTGTGACCATCTGCTCATACAGACTCATGTTCGTGCTGCTGTTTATAATGATGTTTTTCCACTATATTAGGGCTTAGTGTATTACTAGTTGATGTTTTTCTTAGTTAATTCTAGATGTTATTACTGTTTTTCTCTTGCATTTGTTGTTGGATGTAACTGGGACCCCGTGTACATAATCTCGTTTTCATCACATGTACCACATGCGGTGCAAATGACAATAAAGACTCTCTGACTCTGATTTTAAATAAACAGCACTCTACAATAAATAAACTATACTAACAATAATAAAAATCTTAATAAATGCAATAACAGTCAGAACCAGAACAATAAGCAGCAACAGACTGTTTACAATCTAACTAATCAAGTTTTTGTTCAAGTTTTTGTTCAGTAGCAGCAGTGTGGCTGTATTTGTCCTCTGTTGTGTACTCACAACTTCTTCTTGGTGGGACTGTGGGAACAGTTCAGAGTTCAGTTCAGTCATCACTTAGCTGCAGGTGGATTTACCTCTGTCACAGACTGGAAATAAAAAACAAAAGAGATTTAAAAAAACAAGTTAATAAGATTATGATTTAAAAAAAAAGATTATTTAGATAATAAAACAATACCTCTTGAACAATTGAATCTCTCACTCTTCATCATGGCAGGCAGGGCTTTAATCTGGTCCAGGGCTTGTTGACAACATCAGTTAGTTTTTTCATAAAGAGCTGAACTTTTTGAAGTGTTGACATGATGAATGTCTCATAGTGACGCTCAGCAACTTTAAAACCTGCGCATATAACAACGTTCAGACAGATTCAGAAATTTAAAAACTCATAGGCTACAGCTTGTGGACCGCTGTGATTACCTGATGAAGGAGTTTTAATGCAGCTCTTCGGTCACGTTCGGATGAAGTAGTTTTAATACAGCTGCTGTTCACGTTCAGATGAAGTTTTAATACAGCTCTTCATTCACGTTCGGATGAAGTAGTTTTAATACAGCTGCTGTTCACGTTCAGATGAAGTTTTAATACAGCTCTTCATTCACGTTCGGATGAAGGAGTTTTAATGCAGCTGCTGTTCACGTTCAGATGACAGTTTCCAGTGCTTTCACGTGACGTGTTGCTGCTGCACAGAGAGCTGCGTCACGCAATCAGCTGCTGCAGAGTCTTCATGAAACAAAGTCCACACAAGCTGCGCGTGCGCTCGTCTTTTAAAAAGAAAGTTATAACGTTCAAAAACAGGAGACCGCACGAGATGCTAACGGCTAAATGCTGCGCGTGCCACGCGAAAATAGGTCCGTGCTGAAACGCGCCCAGGAAATTTTGTTCCGCGGTGCATATATTCCCCTGTTAAGAACGTTTAATGAGTGAAAAAATAACCGAAACGGTACGCAGGTGGACCGAACCGAACGTGGTGTACCGGAACGGTTCGGTAAACCCATTATAACCGTTACATGCCTACAATGTGTCATTTCTGCAAGTGAAAAGGTGTCAAAGTTCAGCTAAAATGTCAAACTGACTTACACTGAAATTGTTTTTGTCGAGTTTCAGCTAAAACTCTCATCTAGCGTCTGAAAGTCTCTCACTCAGATACTTTTCCTAAACAATTTCCTTCTCTGTGCTGAATTTCACCTTGAATAGTGATAACGAGTGGACCAATGAAAAAGAGACAAGTTTCTCTCCTCTCTAAGTCTCTTTTTAAGTTCTAACTGTGCGGAAACGCTTCAGTCTTTGAATGGACAGAGAGTTTGAATGGACAGAGACCTGAAAGCTCTCTGCCTTGCAGCTGGTCAAGCTTGGTCAAGAGCCAAAGACTAACTTGTCAGCTAGAACTGATGGACGCCTCCATCCAGTTCCCCGAGCAAAAGCTCCAAAGTTCCTAATGAACTTTCTTTGAGAAACATCTCGTCTTGAAGTCGGCCAGAAGCTGCCACATGTTTCTGACGGCTGACGCGGATCCGAGGAGACGTTGGAAGTAAACGACCAGTTCAGACGTACGAGGGCCGGAAGGACTCTGTGCACCTGGGAGGCTGGTGATATCTTTATCAGACGCATCGTCAAAAGGTAAAGAGCTGTTTACAAACGTACCTGGGATTTAGCCGAAGTCGGATGGAAAGTGTCATCTCTGGTTACACTCGAGATAAATAACTTAATCTCTCCAACCTCTTATTCCTCCTTTTCCCTTTCCCTCTCAATCTTAAGCTGGAAACTATTTTAAGCTGAAGAGCCCCTCAGACTAAATATGTGTAACATCTAGTATTTATGTCTGTTGTGTTAAATCAAGTGTGTGATGTGTGTTAAATCGCAAGAAGGTGAAACCCTGCCAATCAAGTGTAATGATGTTGATTTAGTGATTTATTTTAAATAAATGGTAGTGTCTGCTGGCATACCAACTAAAGTCAACGTTTACTGTCACTTAATGGCTATGGTTCTTTATCCATCACAAAGATCACAGAAATATTGAATAAACTGAAAAAGAAGAGAATCCGTGAAATTACTATTCAATCTGAATAAGTAAATTAAGGTAAAAAGGAGGTCAGTATTAAACTGACCCTCCTCATTAACCTCTTACAAAAGCAATGTTAAATGATTGAGAATAGTTTATGTTTTCACACTTTTTCATGTAGAAATAATCTAACAGGGAGTGCCTGTATGTTTTTTTTTTGTTAATTTGTTTACGCATGTTTAAGCTGTCGAAAGACTTAAAGCTCCCCTGACATCATCTTTTAACTTTCCATAAAATGGCACAACATATATATGTATATATTAAGATTGACCTCTGATCGTTTTTGCTAAAACAATGTGAAATGAATGAAAATTCCTCTCAAAAACAGTTTAAAATTAGCGCCTTTTTTTTCACACGATAAATACGGGGTTTCCCGTCGCGCGATTATGACGTCACTTCCAGACTCGCGTCAACTGCGCACCTTGTTTACAATGGACAAGATACAAACGCGATCCGTCCAATTTAGCCATTTAAAACTTTATATTTGAGCGGTTTGTCTTCAGAGAAGCCAAAGTTATTTCCAGTAAACAGCAGGTTATAATTTTTTTTCAGCTCCTGCTGGTTTTTGGAGACTTTTCACTTCAGGAAGTGCAGCAGCTCTGTGAGGACTTACACAGCAGCTGATAGTTGAGAGTCAGAAGGAATTCTACATGTAAATAGTTTTCACAGCACTGAAATGGTAATATATTAGTTAATGTTTCTAATAATTATTCAACATTAATTTATAGTTTAAAAAATTAGTCCCTTTTAAAATATCTGTTAAATATATTATTCTTTTATTTTATTTTGTTTGTGTTTTCAGGTTTCCAGGTCTCCAGTCCATCACCTGAGGCTCTTCCTGTTGAACCACTAGTAACCCAGACTTTCACATCACAGCAGGTAAGATTGCATCAACAAAAAGAATAGTACTCAACAATATTCTTTGATGTAAATCTGTTGATTTTCTGTGGTTCTGATGAGGGAAGTGACAAAGTGGATGCAGCATTCAGCCCATAATGGACCCAGATGTCCCCTGCGTCCAGACCTACAACACCTGGACATCCAGGAGCGTGGACGAGGAGGTGGTGTAGTCTGAAGAAGTGTACAAGCAGCAGGATGAGGAGAAACTAGACAGATGTCCCCTGCGTCCAGACCTACAACACCTGGACAGGAGGGTGGACGAGGAGGTGTTGGAGTCATTTTTACAGAGCTGATGCCCATGCTTAAGAAAAGCAGGCCCAAACCATGATGCTGCCACTACCATGTTTGACAGTGTGTTCAGGGTAATGAACTGTGAATTGTGGACAAACAGTTCTGATTTTGGATTCAGGTGACCAGAGCAACGTCTTCCACATGCTTGGTGTGTCTCCCTGGTGGCTTGTGACAAACTTGAAACAACATTTTCTTAAGGATATCTTTGAGAAATAGCTTTCTTCTTGACACTTCAATAAAGGCCAGATTTGTTCTGTGTACGACTGATAGCTGTCATATGGACAGACTCTCCCAGGCAACTCTTTAGTTTTTTTTTTACATATTAATAATATATATAATAATAATAATGTCACATTTGTCATCTGTGTATGTTTCCATACAAGACGAAATTAGTCTCTGCATTTGACCCAACCACCACCAGGTGGGGCAGTGGGCAGCTATTGAAAGCGCCCGGGGGGCAATTGGGGATGAGGTGTGCCGCCCATAGACACCACAAGGTATGCCGTGACTGGGGTTCGAACCTGGGTCCTTCGGGTCCCAAGTCGGTTCCCCTGCCTCTACACCATCTTGGCCCCATTACAGTACACTAACATGTTTCATTGCTCCATATTATTTCAAATTAGCAATTTATCATTGTTTATTAAACTCTGAAAGCTGTTATGTTACTTTTATATTCTCTCCTAAAATGCGGTTAAGATGTGCACGTGTCAGTGAGATCAGTTCCGTGTGTCACAATGAAAAGCGTGTACATGTGTGTGTGTGATAGTTTACCATAGCAAAGAATACTGATCATGAAAAACTGTAGTTATTGAACCACCACCTGAAGATCACATGGTCAGCTGACACATCAGCCAGGCTGAAAAGTTTGGTAGTGAGTTTTCCAGCTTGACTTTCACTTGTCATGAGTTCTCCAGCCCCCATAGGAGATGTCAAGAGTCCAGCAGTGGGTGCAGACCACAGTTCATAGACTTGGTGCAAAACGTAAACTCCATGTAACAGTTCAGGCACGAGTCATGACAGCTTGCGGAGGAGGGGAGCCCCATCTTCAGGAACTGCAACAAATCAGTGGGGGAGACCGGCCGTGTGACAGCCCTCTTGCATCTGCGAAACTGCTTCGGCACATCCCCAGACCTGGTTCCTGTCTCCCCGGCTTTTACACTCACAAATGCAATAAATGAGAATAAAAATGAAAATAAAAAATCTTTCCCTGTTGCCTTTGTTTGTTTTCAGCACTTTCCGGAGTACAGGTCGCAAGTGTCTAAGAGTAAGGAAAGAAAATAAAAAAATAAACAAAAGAAAGTAAAAAAAAAATAGTAAATGAAAATAGAAAAAAAATTGCGACCTATACACCGGAAAATACGGTAATCGACTTTAACGGGGAGGGGAGGAAAAATGTGACTCTTAACAGCGATCACAGTCCCGGATGCGAACTTTAATCACATGCTCAGCGACCTGTGACCCCGGAGTGGCAATCCACTCTGAACGGCAAAACCGTGTGTCGGATGAAAGCCCCTGTGACTCAACGGCGACAGATGCCCGGAGTTCACGATGGAGCCTCGACCCCACAGTTTCCCGGAGTCCAAAGAAAACGTGTCTCCCAGCCGACAGGCCGGAGCGCAGAAGTGGGATGTGGGGGAAGGGCAAACTTAAGGCACCGTAAATTATCCCTACGCGTGTGTGGAACTTCTGTGCTCTTCACCTTACTTACATGTACAAAAACCGCCAAAAAATGCACATTCAAATGAAATACCAACAGTAGTTCACGTTTTTTTTACTTTTAGCTGCTAACATTATAAAACACTGGCCCACCTCGAGACAAACAGCCCTCAGTCAACAAATAATTTAGTGTGTCCAAACGCAGACGTTTTGTGTTAAGAGGAATTCTGCTCACCTCTGTGAATCACCGGCTGTTGACTGCGCGCGTGCTCGTCTCTGTCGGCGGTGGGGGGGGGAACCCTCCAAATCATCTCTCGTTTCAGACGAAACTGCAAACCTCTCCACGTCGGTGGTCACCAAATTGTTGCGAATTCAAAAGGTTGAAGGAAGCTCTGAAACGAATGTGCAAATTTTATGTAGGTTTATTGTACATATAAGAATAAACCTTACAGCAGACAACAGACCTGACTCCAGCACAGTCCAACACACACATCTTCGAAGGCGGACCACGGTTTTATACCTCTAGATGACGTCATCGCCTCGTGGGACCAATCCTGGAACCGAACCGCCTTGGAACCGCCCTAGAACTTCCCCTACTCTGTGAGTGATCCGCCTCTCAGCCAACAAGCTATCAGCTCTGTATGTCAATCATCAAATGTTGGGTGTGTTGCATGTGCAGGCGTGTAACTGTTCCCTAGTGAAAACAAAGCCCGAGAGAAAAACGTTCTGCCTAGTGTCACATTTCACATTATAAGGCAGAATTAAGTGAATACAAATAATGGAGCATAGTGGGTGTAATGTAATACTGATAGAAATATATTTCATACTCAACCACTGTACTTAAGTAAAAGTACAAATAAACAGACAAAAATGTACTCTAGTAAAAGTAGAAGTACCATATTAATATTTTTACTTAAGTAAAAGTAAATAAGTACTTGCTTTTAAAAATACTTAAAGACCGTGTAAAGTGAAATTAAATGTGTGTTTTTAGTTTGTCACATGGCATAAATATGTGTTATTAATCACCCATATAAATCTGACTGATTAAAAACATTGTTTACCTTATAAAATTAAGTCTCAAAAATCATGAAAAAACATGATTTTGCCTTGCCCTGGAACGCTGGGGGCGTGTCAGTGCGTGGGCGTGGTTTCAGCGCAGCTGCGCTCGTGTCCTGCTCGTGTCCCACAGTGGAGAGGCAGACAGCAGAGCCAGTAAACCTGCTCTGTTTTTATCTGAATTCTGTAACAGCAGTTACTTTTTCCAAGAGTTACGCTGTTTTTGTAAATAGTTTTCTTGTGTGTTTTTAATCTGGAATGAATAAAAAAAAAAAAAAAGAGTTGTACCATGCGGGAATTGAACCCGTGGAGTTTGGGACGGAAGGCAAGCGCTTTATCCATTGACCTATCCAGGCACTACAGATACTCGGTATAAAACCACGTGGTATAAAAACATGTTATTATTTGTACGGGTGCCCTGACCATTGCGACATCCAGGGAAGATGCACGAACGAGGCATAATACATAGTTCCCAGACACGCCCCCAGTATTGCGCAAACCGGTTTTCGCACCACATCTGAAGGCAGAGAAGGCAAAGATGGCGGACAAGCAGAGCAAATTATACGGACAAAAACACGAGCTACCACAGCTTCACCAAGGAACAATAGCAAAATGGCAGTGGTCGGAGTTAAATGAGTTTGAGAAAGAAATCATGGCAGA
The DNA here is from genome assembly GCA_038048925.1 of Garcialebias charrua. NCBI lineage: Eukaryota > Metazoa > Chordata > Actinopteri > Cyprinodontiformes > Rivulidae > Garcialebias > Garcialebias charrua. The sequence continues at coordinate 18,571 of JBBPBX010016601.1, read as the reverse complement.
CGAATCAGACAACTTGTCACAAAGTAGTTACTCCGATATCATTAATTATTTAATTATTACAAGGAGCGAGCGCACACCGGCTTCACAGCGCAGAGCTTCACAGCTTTAAATCCAAAAAAGATGTGTAAACTGTCTCAATCAGATCTAACCAGCTAAAAAAAGGTTTAACTAAAATAACACACAGCCAACAAACAGTCCAAGCTGAACACAGACCAGAACCAGCACTTTTGAGTCTTACCGTGTTGGAAGTTAGCATGTTGTTAGCACTGGAGCGGAGGGTCCCTCCAGCTCAGGTCGGACGGCGTGGATCCATCGCGGCCGCGGGGGCACGTCCCATGGGACTGACGCGTCGCCCGTACGACTTGGCTCCCGTCCTCCTTCTCCAACTGGGACGGTCTCTCCGCCGGTCCCGGTGGACCGTGAGGAGGCCATTGTCGCGTTAGCGAGATGCTAAGCTAACAGCATGCAAGACGGTTTGCTAAATAATGAAAAAAAAAAAACCCAGCTCTAACACACAGACAGTTGTACTCTAACATTGTTCTGACATAGTTTCACAAAATGATTTATGTAGAATATTTTGTTTACCGGCCAAAAGGACGACGTCTTCTGAGCAGATCCTTCAGAGCAGGCTCAGAGAGAGGAGCTGCTGTGAGCTTCTCCGATGAGATAAATCCTTCACGTTTACTTTTTTTTTGATTAAGTGAAACCTGCGCGTTGCCCAAACGTCTACCCGACTGGAACACCCACTGACACAACACGAAGTAACCATTGCAATTAATTAGAAATTAACAACAACAACAAAAAAACGTGAAAAATGAACATCCATTAGACCGCGCTGTCCCCTGTTCTGACTTTCAAAATGAGGGTCCACCCGGAAGTTAGACGGATGTGACGTCACATGGGAACTATGTATTGATTAGCTAGCTAACAATGAACAAAATATCTATGCTATTGCTATCTGATGCTATCTGCGATTCGCGAGTGAACGGCTCCACCGAGGCGAATTTATACGGCTGGAGCTGCAGGGGGTGGGGCTATACTAATGAGGACCGCGTGACGAAACGCGGTCCCGTTTAAACCACGCCTAAAAAATCCTGAAAAAGACATATCTTTATACACAGTTTCATCTATAACTCCAAAATTAATTGAGCTACAATTTTGAGACTTTTTACTCATTTACAACATTACAATTATGACATTTATAATGTTTATTTGAGAAAATATTGAAATTCACTTTACACGGTCTTTAAAGTATTAAAGTAAAAGTACTTGCTGAATGTATTACCTAATGCAATGGTCTACAATACCATTAAGTGTACATACTCTATGTATATTTTCTGTAATACATTAATAGTGTTGAGTCATTTTAATGAACAATGCTGCAGATAATACATGTTTTTATTGTGTTTACCCTGTGACACAGTTCACGACTTGTGATTCTGTGCATCAGAATTTCAGGGATGAGTTAAATACCATTAAGCAAACTAAGAAAGAGGAATGATTATATCTTTGAAAGTTTTTATTTAACATAAAACAAAACCAATGTGTCATTTTAACAGCACTAAACACATTTAAGTAAAAGTTGTCTGCCTGAAAAAAAGGAGCATTAGACCTAACAAAGGAACAGGTTCTGATCAGTTCTGCAGTTTGTCATCAACTCTAGTTAAAATATGTCAACCTTGTAATGGGTCAATAGTGAAGAATATTTTAACTTCCTGACACCATTTTCAAAACTTGGACCTGAGTGTCGAGACATTTGGAGACATCTCTTGTCTCCTGTCCTAACATGAACTGACACATTTTAATATTGCAGCAAGAATTTCTTGTTCAAGTTCAGAAGAAGTTGGTTTTCAAAGTTTTTTGAGTCCAGTCTGGATCTTTTGGGAGAGAGAATCTGTCCTGCTGTACTAAACAGTCTTTCAATAACATTTCAATAAGCTTTCAATAAGGCCTTGGGTGTTGTGTATCTTCTGGCTGAATCTCTGTAGTGGAATCCATTTTGTGTGTGTTAGTGGTGCTGTGGGTGCTCCCAGCTCAATGACATATATACTAAAATATACGTCACTGGTCCAGCTCTTCTTGAAGGTGGGTCTAACGTTACCTGCCCACTTTGCAGTGATTCAATGGACCAACTCCTCTCTCAACATCAGTTACTTTCAAACTAACGACAAATCAAAAAGCTGCAACGTGAATGTAACTTGTAACTCAACACATTATAGAAATGTAGTGTAGTAGAAAGTACAGATACTTTATGTAAAATGTAGTGCAGTAAAAGTAAAAGTACCCACATTTAATTCTACTTAAGTAAAGTACAAATACTGTACATGAAAAATATACTTAAGTACAGTAACAAAGTATTTGTACTTAGTTACATCCCACCACTGTCAGTTAAATTCTAGAGATGTGGCAAAAGCAGCTGTGCAGGGGGGCCCAATTGGATTTTTTTGTCATGGGGCCCAATATTCCTGCGGCCCCCCTGCATAGTGCTATACAACATTTTAGACACATTCTAGGGAGTTTATCAGCTAAAAAAAGTTAATTTGGAGTTTAGTTCCTCTTTAAACTTTGCACCGTTTTTATTCACGGGAAATCCGATTACACGCAAATGCAACATCTGTGACGTAAAATCGGGCAGAGGGCTATGTCTCTTTAATAGCGGACAATTTATAACCCGACAAATTTAGCAATCTAAGTGAAGATTTGAGCTATTTGTCTTCAGTTTGGGAAGCAGAAAGTTAGATGAACAAAAAAAGCAGGTTCTAATTTCGGTCTCCACCCGCATTTATTTCAGTTTTGCGTTCCAGTTACCTCGTATTCTAAGAACTGGGAAGTGGTAGTGACATCATTTCCCAAGTTACCACTTGAAAACACGTTCCGGTTCTCTCGGTGGAAAATCAAGATGGACGCACGCTTTGTTTTTGTTGCTGTTTCCAAATATAATAAATTACTAACCAGATATGCACTTCTGACACAGAACATGTCAGAGGAGGATGATGACCGCCGAATGTAATTGATTTAATATATTTTTTTCTCTAATTCTTTAATGTAAATCGTTGGGAAAAAAGAAAAACTGGCTTTACAGCTAAGAAAACAAAACAAAAAAAACAACGTGATTAAATACACGCAACAACATTTTAGAACAGTTATTTTAGTAAAAGTTAAGGCTTTTACTTACTGAAGACGCGTGTATCCGCCATCTTGAATGGAAACTGGGAGCAGAAAAAATTCTACCACTTTACGAGTGGGAGTTTACCACTAGAGCGGGCGTTCCGGTTTCAATCTACCACTGGGAAATGGGAAATTCCCACAATACGAGGTAACTGGAACGTTGCATATGTTTTTTTTTTTCATTAAATCTTTATTTATAACTTTACTTCAAGTACAACAATTTAAAACAAACGCAGAAGAACATTGAACAAAAAGAAAAGAAAAAACAAACAAAAAATAAAACAAAAATACAGAGATAAATAATAATAATAATAATAATAATAATAATAATAAACTTTATTTGTATAGCACCTTCCTACAATGCCTTGCATTGACCAAGGTGCTTAACAGGATAAAAAGATGAATAAACTGGAACAATAAATCAATGAAAATAGAATAAGAAACAACAGCAATAAAAGAAGGCAATGGAAATAAAAAATGCTACATACTAAAATAACACTAAAATAACACAAGTAATAA
>JBBPBX010016600.1:29012-47931 GCA_038048925.1 Garcialebias charrua | reverse complement strand
AGTCCTGATGGTTCTTTTCCTCTTTGGTCCGTAAGACACGACGTCCACAGTTTCCAAAGACAATTTGAAATGTGGACTCATCAGACCACAGAACACTTTTCCACTTTGCATCAGTCCATCTCAGATGAGCTCGGGCCCAGCAAAGCCGGCGGCGTTTCTGGATCTTGTTGATGAATGGCTTTTGCTTTGCATAGTAGAGCTTTAACTTGCACTTACAGATGTAGCGACGAACTGTAGTTACTGACAGTGGTTTTCTGAAGTATTCCTGAGCCCATGTGGTGATATCTTTTACACACTGATGTCGGTTTTTGATGCAGTACCGCCTGAGGGATCGAAGGTCACGGGCATTCAATGTTGGTTTTCGGCCTTGCCCCTTACGTGTAGTGATTTCTCCAGATTCTCTGAACCTTTTGATGATATTACGGACCGTAGATGGTGAAATTCCTAAATTCCTTGCAATAGCTCGTTGAGAAAAGTTGTTCTTGAACTGTTCGACAATTTGCCCACGCATTTGTTCACAGAGTGGTGACCCTCGCCCCATCCTTCTATGTGGATGACTGAGCATGTCAAGGAAGCTGCTTTTATACCCAATCATGGCACCCACCTGTTCCCAATTTGCATGTTCACCTGTGGGATATTCCAAATAAGTGTTTGATGAGCATTCCTCAAATTTCTCTGTCTTCTTTGTCACTTGTGCCAGCTTTTTTGAAACATGTTGCAGGCATCAAATTCCAAATGAGCTAATAATTGCAAAAAATAACAAAGTTTACCAGTTCGAACGTTAAGTATGTGGTCTTTGCAGTGTGTTCAATTGAATATAGGTTGAAAAAGATTTGCAAGTCATTGTATTCTGTTTTTATTTGCGATTTCCACAACGTGCCAACTTTTCTGGTTTTGGGCTTGTAGAAAGAGGGAGGAGTTGAAAAGTTTGATAGCCACAGGGAGGAAGGACTTCCTGTGGCGTTCTGTGGAGCACCTCGATGGTCTCAGTCTACGACTGAAGGTGCTGCGGTAATGGTGTGATCACACCGAACAGCTTTTCAACCTCCAAAAAGCTCGTCACGCACGCAAGTGGACGCACTTTGTGTCCAGACCAAAAAGCCAGAACGCGAAACTGCTGCGGGGTGTGTGGGAGGAGCTTACCGGTGTACCGAGTCGTCACTGCACTCCGCGAGGCGAGGAGCTTTTTATTTCTGTCTCAGTAGAGCAGACTTGACTGGTCGTGAAGGAATTGTCGCGAACACACAGCTACAATGAGTTTCTCTTCCATAGTCCATGACTCCGCGGGTTTTTTCTGTGTCCCACAAACAATACGTCACATGCGCAATCGTTTCCGCGTCACTGGTTTCCGCGTCACATAGGGACTCTCCCCCTGACCCCCTCTCTTCTCCCCCGACTCTCCCTGATTGGTTGACACACCAACCAATCAGGTAGAGTTGAGCGGCGTTTGAAAGTTTGAACCGCGAAATCTTCAGCATGCTGAATGCGCGGTTTGGAGGCTGAAGCCGGTTCACGTGCACGGAAAACGCTTTCCAGCACGCTCAACACGCACGCGACGTGACGCCAGACGCCAAGACGCGGCTGGAAGCGCGTCCCCCATTGACTTTGCATGTAAACTGGACGCTCCTGCTGCTGAAAAGCTGTTCGGTGTGATCACACCATAAGAGTCCAGCGTGTCATGCAGGGGTTGTGACATGTTGTTCGGGATCTGGAGCAGTTTCCTCAGCATCCTCTGCTCAGACACCTCTGTCAGAGACTGCAGGTCCACTCCCAGAACAGAACCAGCTCTCATTATTATTATCGAAGGAGGGTGCCCCACCCTGTCAGCAGAACCAAGCGCCTTGCTTACCAACACCACACCCCGGAAGTTACGCTAAAGTTTGGGGAGTGGAGATTGCTACCAAAGACAGGTCGCCACAGGATAAGGGGCTTCAACCTACCATTAGTAACGTAGCATTCTTCTACCACCTCCCACTGCCGACAACATCAGTCATGAACGCTTCTCCCTCTTCTCCCCCCTCTCTGACAAGCTCCCTGCCAAGTTTACTAATTTAGGTGAAACGCTGCAGTTATATTTATGAGTAGGGAAACACAGCTTGTTCATTCAGCCACTTGGACTCAAATTATTAATCTTTTGGCTGTGGATGAGAGGTTAGACCAGTCTTCCTCCAATGCAAGAGTTGGGGTTTCGATTCCACCAGTAATCACATGCCGAAGTGTCCCTGGGCAAGACACTGAACCCCTCATTGACTCTGATGTGTGTCCCATCAGTGTTTGAATGTGATAAAACACTGATTATTCTTTGTATAGATGTTGTAAAGAGCTTTGAGTGTCTTGATAAGATAGAATGATGCTATATAAGTACAGTACATTCACCATGAGCATCACTACAGTGTGGCTGTTGGCTGCGTGGATATAACTTAACACAAATAACAAAACACAGAGTTTGTTTTGTTTTGTCTAGTTTTTTTCATTTTGTAAGTAAAGACGCACCACTCATGATTTTAGTGCAGTGAACTGTCTGTAAAATAATTAGCATGCTTCAATGTATTGGATTTAGATTTAGCAGGCGCTAATTCCGCTTAAGGTTTTCAAAGTTAGCGAAAACGCTAATCTGCTACATGGAAAGTTAGTGGTTGGACCGTGCCCACTACTGCATTTAAGGAATCACTTGTTCAACCTGATGGGGATTTGTTTGTGTTGTCGTGTTGTCCTCGCAAAGCAGCACTTGAGCTGTGGGGCCGAGTGTTGGATGAACCAGAGAGCCACCTCCTCGTGTTTTACATAAAAACAGTGGTCAGCTCAACACGGATCCCGAGGAGCAGGCTGTCGGTTCGTGTTCATCCACTGGTGTGCAGCGAAACACTTCTTCCCCTCCCACTCAGCGACCTCGTCTCAACCCCTCTCCCACTCACTCGTCCTTTTCAGCGAGGACTCTCGTTTGTCTTCCGAGCTCTCGCCTTTTTCTGCCGCTTTCCTCGGCGTAACTTAGTGTGCACGTGAGGGGCTTCTGTCCCCCTCCGTCAGCTTCCGTCTACCCCAGCACAACACACGGTCAGCAAACGAGTATGTAAATATTTATCATGGATGCAAAGCGCCGTGACGCGTCGGCTATCTGCGCAGCCACTTCCTCGTCGGGCCAGATGGCAGGTGGGGGGTTTTGTAAAGGGAGGGGTGTGACGAACAGACCTGGCTTAGGCGGCTGAATACAAGCTTCTCCTGTGGCCTTCACTCAAATCTGCCCTACAACCACATCACCAGGCAACAGCAAGCTTTTACACCGTGTACTCCACAACTCGGAGTGCACGGTATGGCTTATTTTTCTTCAAGCAGTAATGTTGCCTCAGAAACACCTTCACTAAATGAATGCATGTCGCCCGCCACCTTTCTGTGCCACAGTTTTAGATAACTAAGATCATCTGGTGAGAAATTATGGAGTTGTAGCTATTTTGTGCAATCTGCTGCAGTAAAGCAATGTCTCACAGGATCTGTTAGTGCTTGAATTATGTGTTGGGAATGACTTTCAGCTACTACCACTCCACATTTTTTTGACAAACGTTTAAGAAATGCTGATGTATAACCATTTTTGTGTTGGTTAAAGCTGAGCAGCTGTGGTTGCCACTGTAAACTGGGTTGACTTACAGTAAGTTAAGCTGGATTTATGCTTTGCGAGGCGTGAAGAAATCTGCTCTCTGTGACGAAGCCGTGAGACGAAAATGAAGTAATTTTGTTCCCCCGAGAGCCCAGTTTCGACCCATGGTCTGGGCAGGACTTTTTTCTTTCCACTGAATCTGGCGGGTGAAGGGGGGTATGGGTGGGCGATATGCTCAAATATAACATCGTGATATTTCAGAGCATTGTGACGATAACGATAAATTTGTGATCTAACAAAAAAATAAAAAACAGAAATCCTTGACAAAATTAACTTAACATGTTGCTTTGCAGTATTATATAAATTTTAAAAAAACAACAAGGGGTAATTTTACTGAAATTACTTTATTTAGTAAAGTATTCAGTCTCCAAGTATAAAAAAACACAAAAAAACTCATCCTTCCGGTATTTAGATTGAAAAAGTCTGCACAAAATATAGATCAACAAAAACCACCACAAAAACTAAAGTGCAGGTGTACCGTAGTTTCCCAAAACAACTAAATAAAATGAAGCTTAAAGCTGGGGTATGTAAGATTGTAATGTAGTCTGTAACTTTTCAAACAATATATTTTTAACATATTTCTTCACTCTGTCACTATCTACTGACAAACTGATGTTAGACAAAGTAATCTCTGAAAAAAACTATAGTCCCCTTGCTTCTCTATCAGCATTTATAAAAACACTAAAAACACAGAGTGACCAGGACAATGACAGCCAATAAAAACAGAGTTTGTAACCAGCCAATTAAAAACAGAGCTTGAATTTGAATCAGCCAATAAAAACAGAGCTTGAATTTGAATCAGCCAATAAAAACAGAGCTTGAATTTGAATCTCAGCAGAGCCTCCCCCTCAGAGCCATATATGGCTCTGAGGGGGAGGGAGCAGAATGATTTCACCTGCTGGAAATTTTTCTAAGTCCCAGGGTACTGCAGAAACTACAGAGTATAGCTTTAAGATCTTTTGAGCATAAATGTAACAAACAACAAAATATATGTTGCCTTTAAATGAAGTATAACTTCCAAAACTTGTAACAAGGTGATCAGCTGACCCTGTGGTGTTTCCTCTGTTCCTGCAGGAACAATTCATTCCTCTGATTCATTTTTCTGACTAATCTGTATTTAATCACCTGCCTCTTGGTTCATGGACTGACTGTGGAACTCAAGAGACAATAGCTATGTTTACATGGGCAAAATTTTGTGACCGGATTGAAATGTACTCTGATTGCATAATTAGATAGTACTGTGTACATGGGCACAATATGCTGGTGAAGATTTTCAGTCGTCCAGGACATGATAAAATCAAAAAAGGCGTTCAATACAGAACAACTGGACTTTATTTGTAACAAACAAGACACAATCCGTTCATGATGAACGTTTACATGCAGCTCGCTTTTATTCTGACCAGAAGAACAGACATGCGCAGAGTGGTACACTCCCCCTTTAAAAAAAAAAAAAAACGAAGAGGAAGTTGCTTTCGTGAAAACCACAGAAAGAAGTTACTTCCGGGACGAAAGTAAACAGATGAGCCAAAAATGGACCCGCGTCAGATTGTAATGACGGCGATGGAGTTGTTACTGCACTACTGCACTCCCTGATAGAGCTACAGGCAAGCAACGCATGCTTTTAGTCTTTTCTATTCGCAGTATGAGAGCGCTGGAAAAGGAAACGCATAGGGGAGGGGTGCGCAGCGCACGTGCGCAGTCGGGACAATTTCCACGGTCTGATCAAAGGAACAGATCATGTGTTTACATGCTCACCGATCTGGTTACTGATCGGCGTAAACCACCCGTTTCGATCTGATTACAAATTAGGTCGGATCACGCCGAATACACAAAACATAACCCGAACGGGGTGTTTACATGACGCACTTTTGTTCCGATCGGCCGTTTGATCCGATAACTTATGTCCATGTAAACATAGCTAGTTGAGCTGCCCGTGTTTGTACTGACAGTTTAGAGCGGGGGAGACGCAGCCCGCACCGGCAGCTCAGAGCGGGGTGGGGGGAGGGACAGACAGCCTTTTAAGCAAGCCTATTCTGCCTCCACATGATTTTATCTTTGATCTTGGTTGATATTATTATTGATTTTACTTGATTTTATCACTTGTTTTATTTATTTTATTTATTTTTTAAGCAGGCCTATTCTGCCTCCACATGATTTTGTCTTTGATCTTAGTTGATATTATTATTGATTTTACTTGATTTTATCACTTGTTTTATTTGATTTTTGCTTTTGTTGCACTTTGTAGCACTTTGGGATTTTTATTAATGAAAAGTGCATTATAAATTGAATTCATTATTATTACAGTTGATCTGTCTACCTGCAGTTTAGAGCTGGATGGAGAGACAGCTGAGGTGCGCGTTGTTTTTAGCATTTTTGCTAGCTAGTATTGTGCGAAACTAATTAGCGTTACACCAGTGCGATACACCAGTACCGACAGGTGGAGGGGGGTGCGCAGTTTGGTCGTTCGGCGCGCTCGGTTTGTTAAGGAGGCGGGGCGCCCTGACGTATTACGTCATGAAATTAGCATATCATTATTTTTTGCCCGGGCAAGCTTCTTTTTTCCCCCCGGTATTATCGTGAACAATATGATATGGCCCAGCCCTAAAGGGGGTGGGGTGTCTTCCAAAAACTGCAGACTGGAATAAAAATAATAAAGTCAAATACCACTAAATCTATTCTGTGTTCTAAGGGTGGGGAAATGCCTAAAAATATTTAAATGAATAAATAATCAATAAATATTTAATTAAAAACAGTAAAAAAAAAGAAATGTGGAGTTTTGTAAAACAAAGCATTTTAAGGAGCTACAATTTATATTTTTATTTTAGGCTGAAATGGCTTTAAAACTTTGATTAGTTCGTTCATCCATTATCTTTACCCACTTTTTCCTTTTCGGGTCACTGCTGCCCATGTCCAGTAGTCACTGTATGAGAGGACATCCACACAAAAGAGACAACCATTCACTCTCACTTACACTTAAGGACAACTCGGTGCAGGGCTATTAAACTGGCAGCCCACGTGCCGGAAGTGGCCCGCGGGTGACTTCAGTCCAGCCCACCAATGAGTTTATAATATATATAAGCCCCACCCGGAGAAAACCCACGCATGCACGGAGAGAATATGCCAACTCTACCCAGAAAGACCCCCCCCAGCCGGTATTTGATCCAGTGACCTTCTCGCTAAGAGGTGGCAGCTCTACCAACTGAGCTGCCTTGATTAGGTCATCGTGAACAAAAATATTATTTAAAAAAGTTATCAGTTGCATTTTTAACTTCATCTTTTACTAAAATCACTCTGCGACAGATCGTACCGCTTGTTATTTGAAGTTAACCCAACTCTTCAAAGCCGAACCATAAACTTGACATTTTATTGCCTATTGTTGTTTTATATTTAGCTTTATAAACACTACAGACCGATTGATGCTCAACAGATTTCAAGTTCCACCTCTGCCTTTGCATACGTGCACTCAATGCAGGATGTAGACCCTCATCACAAAACCCAGGGTATTGTTACCTCCCTGTCTCAATCGAAACACGGTCTGGCCCAGTGTTCATGACTGTGGCTTCCAGTCGCTCAATGAGCCTGATCTTTGGAGTGGCCTGTGTAGGATCTGGAGCCAGGTTGTGTAATGCCCACCACCCACTCAGTAGCTGCTGCCCACTGGTGCGCTGCTACTCGGGGGGATCACTTTAACACACAAGCAGTAGATGTCCAGAACGAGTTGTTTCTCACTCCAGATAATGTACTCCCACCTGCTCTTCTTACGTGGGCTTTGCTTCTCACCTCGTTTCTGTGTGTTGTGTGACAGGAGGGAGGCGAAGCGTTTTTTTTTTTCTTTTCTGTAGGTGTACTGGAACAGAGTTGTGATAAAACGAATCCCTGAAGCTGGAGGAGGGAGCTGTTGTTGCTGTTTGACTTATATCCATCAGTTTGTCCGGGCTTGCACAGACGCCTTCGCTGCATCGTAAACGTCACTTCAAATCCTCGTTCAGTAAATCGAACCGCTGGCGCCACCGTGTCATTCCGCTGTCATCTCTTCAACAAATCTTTCCGAAAGGCCTGCTTCAGGTGCACTTTTTAATTAGCAGCTTGCTTGCTTTAGAGATTCTTTGCAGTGAAATTATAAAAATGTAATAATTTTGCTGTCATTCTGAAAATGCTGTTGAAATGTCTTGTTTTTAATCCAAGGCCTTAGAAACATACCTGCAAACTTGTCGCTTTTTGACCAAAATCACAGATCTCAATCAAAAATAGGACATTTGCATGAATCATCTCGATCCAAAGAGGTTTTTTTACGGGGGTGTCTGAGACATGGTAAATGGCATAAGTTCCCATTGATTGGACTAGCGCTACATAAGTTGCTCTAGCTAGCTCACAACCTGTGCTGGCAACAAAGCTCGCGCTAGCTCAAAAGCGCTAAGCTTACTCACAAAGACTAAGCTAGTGCACTTACGTAGTGCTGGCTTAGCACTTAGTAAGTGCCGTCAGTTGTTGACCTTTGGGGTGCGGTGCGTTAGAGAAGCGGAGCGCTACGTCTGTAGCATCTCAGCTAGCGTGTTTGTATTGCATGTTGCTAGCTTAGCTGTACAGGTGGGGCACAGGAACCAAATGTCACTGTGTTCGTCCCTTGTGTGTTTGTAGAAACCATTATAAGACTGTAAATCATTGGTCCTAAAACTCTTTTGCTGCTCCCCTCCCCCCTCGGCTCAAATTTAACAGCAATCTTAAAATACATACAAAAAACCCTCAAGATGTACCTTTTTTCTTTTAGTAAAATGTCAATAAAAACATTAACTTGTTCTTGTGACATTTTGTCTCTATCCACTAATGGTCAATTAGGTCATCTGGACCGTTTCTTTTTTGTGGAAAGACATTTCACCCTCTATCCGGAGGGCTTCATCAGTCTGAAGAGTCCCAAGTAAATTGTTTTCCCCACTAATCAGTACACTCCTTTAGTGGACCAATCAGTTTGCTGGATGGTTTCTTATCAGGGGACAGGACAGACCCCAGAAACTATCTTCTCACCAGCAAACTGGTCGGTCCACTAAAGGAGTGTACTGATAGTGGGGAAAACAGTTTACCGTACTTGGGACTCCTCAGACTGATGAAGCCCTCTGGATAGAGGGTGAAACGTCTTCACACAAAAAAAAAACTGTCCTTATGACCTGATTGACCATTATTGGATTTTGTACCTGGATGATTGAGCATGAACTTTGATATTTTGTCTCTATATTTCTCTTTTGGACTGAGGTGTTTTTAATATAAAATAGAATAATAATTAAAAAAACTCAACCTCCATTTTACTAGAAAATGACAAACCAGACTGTTCCACCAACTGATGAATGATCAAGAACATAGAGACAAAAGAAACGGTTCAACCCTTTTCCCAATATTGTAAAATCACTATGATAATCTGAAGGCCTGAAAGTCACAGCCGTTCAGTCCTGGTTGAACACCGGCTTTACATGAGAGATGGTTGCCTTTTCCGTCCATCTTTGTTGCCATTGGTGATGCTCATTGGTGTCCTTTATCAGGTCGGCAGCAGCTCAGGTAATTTTTTTTCTTTTTTCTTTAGAGGTATAAGCTGCCATTGTTAAAAGGATCCATTGGGATGTTTCCATAGCAATAAGCAGCCTTGGCATCAAACAACCCTCTGGATAAAGTAGGATGAAGCTATGGTGTCCTAGTATTGCCATCTTTATATATATATATAAATACATTCTGTTAAACAATTATAGAAGAGAAAAAAGCCAAAAGAACAAGACATTCTGTTAACTTATATAATGTTAAGAAGTACAATAAGCTTTACTATTTTGGGTCAGCACAGCTTTGCTGAAGGTGACCCATTTTTGAGACTCATTTTTTGGTGTTTCCCCTAGATATAGAATTTTCTCCTGGCCTGTAATGCGTAATTGCATTTTATTTGTTTTGAGTGGCTAACTAAACATTCTGAGGGTTGAAGGAGCTCTATTTTTATTGTTGGGTAGCTTTTTTAACATAGTTGGCTGATGTAGCTTTTATCAATTCCTTTGAAATCTGTCCGTATAAACTATTAGTTTCTAGATCCAGATTGCCCCCATCCTCCATCACTAAAGCAACTGGAACACCCCTACCCCTCAACTGACTGTTGACTCAACTGTTGGCGACTAGTCGTCAACGGTATTCATAAGGGAGTCTCCTAAATATCTTAGACATTTGTGGGGATTCTTAATTATTATGCTTGAGTCATAAAGGTTCAGTTTAGTGAATTGAATTTTGCACCAAATACAGGTAGCCCTCTAGTTACGTCAGGGATAGGGACCTACGTGTGTGACTTAGGTCGATGTTGTCGTACCTCGCGGACCAAAAACACCTGCCTGTCGTAGGTCCGCGTTTCTGACATAGGTCGCGGCTATACCGCTAACGGAGCGCCGCACACATATTTAATGGCATGAGACTAAAAAAGCAGACATACTAGGCCATAAACATGCACAGAACTGTACAGTAAATGAATACTGTACAATAAATAAAAAATATAATGTCTTACTTTGAGCTGGTCAAAGCCTGCCTTCGTCTTTTAGCATCAGCTCGCACCCGTCCGAGCTCCCCCAGCTTCCTTACGCTCCACACGCACACACGTGGTCAAAACTGTTTAAAAGAAGGACTGTTAGCTTCTTAACTTCATACATTTGGAGCCAGAAAAAAAAAAAACTTACTGAAAGCCGTTTCTCCGCGATGTCCTCCATCCAAAACAAGCTCGGCGTTAGCTACGGTTAGCAGCAATGGTTAGCATGTCAGTTCATTCAAAAAGGCTGTCGGCTTTGTATCTCCGCGTTAGCTCGGTGTCCCCCGACTGCCAGGCGGACATTTGCGGCGAGCTCCCGGCCGCAGATGGCCCCTCCGCGGCATGTCGGCTCGGTGTCTTCGCCTGTGTTTGCTGCTCTGTTAGCTGCTGTCGTTAGCATGTCGGGCGAAGTTGTTGGAGCCATCGCGGGGCGATCCGCGGCTGCTCAGGCATCGGCTTTGTATCTCCGCGTTAGCTCGGTGTCCCCCGACTGCCAGGCGGACATTTGCGGCGAGCTCCCGGCCGCAGATGGCCCCTCCGCGGCATGTCGGCTCGGTGTCTTCGCCTGTGTTTGCTGCTCTGTTAGCTGCTGTCGTTAGCATGTCGGGCAAAGTTGTTGGAGCCATCGCGGGGCGATCCGCGGCTGCTCCTCCGNGTGTCTTCGCCTGTGTTTGCTGCTCTGTTAGCTGCTGTCGTTAGCATGTCGGGCGAAGTTGTTGGAGCCATCGCGGGGCGATCCGCGGCTGCTCAGGCATCGGCTTTGTATCTCCGCGTTAGCTCGGTGTCCCCCGACTGCCAGGCGGACATTTGCGGCGAGCTCCCGGCCGTAGATGGCCCCTCCGCGGCATGTCGGCTCGGTGTCTTCGCCTGTGTTTGCTGCTCTGTTAGCTGCTGTCGTTAGCATGTCGGGCGAAGTTGTTGGAGCCATCGCGGGGCGATCCGCGGCTGCTCAGGCATCGGCTTTGTATCTCCGCGTTAGCTCGGTGTCCCCCGACTGCCAGGCGGACATTTGCGGCGAGCTCCCGGCCGTAGATGGCCCCTCCGCGGCATGTCGGCTCGGTGTCTTCGCCTGTGTTTGCTGCTCTGTTAGCTGCTGTCGTTAGCATGTCGGGCGAAGTTGTTGGAGCCATCGCGGGGCGATCCGCGGCTGCTCCTCCGGGCCTGAGACGTCCACAGAGTTGACCGAGTGTTTCCAGCTAATTTATCCGTATGAGGCAACCCTGATCGGGCACACGGAGCCAGCTGACAGTAGCCTCTGGAGCTCCATTGACCGCAGTTCTGTTGTAAAATGGCGACCGGAAACGACCGGAAGTTGCGTAAATATGATCAAATTGTAATTAAAACGTAATATTAATAATTATACTTTATTTATAAAGCCATTTAAAACAACCACAGCTGCAACAAAGTGCTATACACATGAAATTAATAACATAAAAAAAAAATAAAAAAAAAAAAATAATAATTTTTTTTATTTATTTTTTTTTATCATATTTTTATTAAATATGATAAAATCGTAAGTCTGAGTTGCCGTAGGTCGCAGGTGACGTAGGTCGAGGGTTTGCTGTAAACTCTCAATCTAATCAATTTGTTGCCAGTGTCTTGGATCAGTCTCAGACAATTCTCATTCTGGTTTCTATTGATAAAAACATCTGAGGCTGCTGCCACAAATGACCAGGTTTTAAAACCATGCCAATGATAAATCACAATTGGTAGAAATCTTGTTAAAATCCTAAACATAAAAGTGAACTCCAGTAGATTGTCATTGTATTTAAATGTGGGGGTGGCTTTAAAGGTGGGTACTAGGGATGTGCAATATGGCATAAAATTCATATCACGATATGTATTGTGAAGGGTGGCGATAACGTTATTTATCACAATATGTTTTTGGTATAAAACTTGCAATAGGAATGAAAAAAAGCATAGGGTGTCTTTTGCCATCATTTATTTTGAAAACTGCTATACCACAAAATAATCTCAATTAAGAAATATCCACTACTAGGTCTAAAGTTTTAAAATTAACAAATCAAGCATTAGGCTTCTTTCTTGTAGTGCAAAACAGTGCAAAATATATCAAATGTAGTTTTAGCCATATGTTTTAAACAAAACAATACTGTATGTTGTTAACTCTTAACAATTTCCAGTATTTTCATTTAATAAATGAACAGCAACAGAGCAGCATTTTACACTGAAAACACTTCACCCTCCAACCTTCCAATGGGCGTCTCATTCCTCTTTAAAGGACAACACCCACCATGACACTAACAATTCACCATATTGTACAATTACTGTAATTTATTATTAGGTCTATTTTCATTTTTGCATTTGGGCCAGGCGAGGGTTAAAAAAAAAAAAAAAAAAAAAACACTCCCGAATGAATCCGGAAACCTGGCCGAAGAGTCCCGAAGGGTCATGCCTTTTGTTACATCGATCTCCACCCAGAAGGCAGAAGGTAGGAGTGAGTTTCCATGGAGGTTTATGAGAGAGAGTGGTAGTTAAAACTGCATATTTCCTGCATATTTCCTGGTGCATTTGTGTGTATATGGACCAGCGCTCTGATTTTATTTATTATTTATTTTATAACACCGCTGCGGACCTTTTGCTGCTCTCATTCATTCTGCCCCTGAGGAGCGAGCCGCGAGTCGCGCGCGTCTCTGGCTCCTCGTTCCGCTGGTCACCTTTGAAGTTCCTCGTGCCGGTGTAATTTGCTCCCTCGAGTGTATGTACTGTATCTGCTCTCGTTTGCCTTGTTGCGGGGAGCACGTTCATAAGCACGGGTCGGGAAGCACGCGCGCGCGCAGAGCTCAGCTGAGCGGCTGGCTGCCTTTCTGGTCACGGGGGGAGAGAATAAAAAGTCGATGCGGAAATGAATGAATTTGTCGCGATCAAACGAATTAAACTAGTATGTCTAAGTGGATGCTCGCTCAGAATATGAGTGAGCGACAGCAGGATTAATCAACACAGGCAGCTTTAGGGAATATTTAAAAATGCTTCCTTTTTCTTTTCCTCGCTCGCCTTTCTTTTCCTCGCTCGCCTAACTCCAAGGCGTCACTTTGGTGACGTGAATGCCCTTGTGAATGCCCATATATGGAGAGGGGCAGATTTTCCCGGAGCTGCATGCTAAAATCTGCTATAAATCATGAAATAACACATTTAGTGTTATTTCTCCACAATATAAGTAAACGCTCCTGTATTATTTTTAAATAAACTAATAAATATTAATGGCGATGCAATTTGAAAACATGGTGGGTGTTGGGCTTTAAGGAGAGCTGACACAAAATGGCGACCCGTTTCCTCTGTGGCCTTGACCAGAGGGTCTAGCAGTAAAATCACACAACACAGCGTTCTTTTCACAGATCAGAGAGCAGGTTTCTCTAAAGCTGACCAATGCTTACTTTAACTTGCGATGGAAACAAACAAAAAAACTTTCAACGGAAGACAACGTTTTGCGCATGCGTCTGAATACGGCAACACTACGGCAAGCCGGCCGTAGTTAGCTTGTAGCTTTGCTACTTAGCTTTAGAGGAAAATAACACCACTTACGCACAGTTTTCAACTAAAAAAAGTTACGATTAAATCTGACAACTCTGATTTTACATCAGACGCAGCATTACTGCGGTTAGCCGGTAGAATACAGATCTCCATCATAGGCTAAATGTCTATCTTTTCTACCATATACCGTATATGTCGTGCAGTCCTAGTGGGTACAATCCAGAGTATGATGAGGTGGATGACCTAGAAAACAGTTGTCCAAGCAGTGCACATAAAAATAAGTCCTGATTTTTAAAAATTGGCAACGCAGCTGCCCAACTGTCCAGTCACTTGGCCTCAAACACCCAGAACTCAGTGAGACAGCTACAGAAAAGTTGTCTTTTTTTATTTCTCGCAATTTAAGTCGCCTACTGGTCTCCAACTGTCACAACCCAGTGAGGAACTACTTTTAGACGTTGGAGTAAAAAATACAATGAGATCTACCCCGAATCTTCAACTTAGTCAGCTTTGAGAATGTCACCAAGCTTTGGAAGGTATAGTTATAAAGTCCGGTTGAATTTTAAGACAATAATTTAACAAAACTTGTTTAACAAAACCTAAAAATAAAAAACTAGATTCTTAGAATTCAAACCTCTGATTCATTATGAAGTTATAGACATTCTTTTGTCTTTGCTGTTGCAAATTTGGCTACATTTAAAAACACCTTTTGTTCCATTAAAATAATTTCCTCCATAGCTGAACAATGAATCCAATCACAGATTTAAACTGGATGTAACAGAGACTGACAAGGTCTTTAGAAACCACACACAAAAACCTAAGGTTTCCTTTTCAAAGTCGGCCCTTGCCGTGGATTTCAACAGCCATGTGTTGTGGGTTTAATAAAAGACGGAGGTTTACGATAACTGTTGAGGAGAGCAGGTTCTCAGAGCTGTCTCACGAGGCTCATAACTTCAAGTAATTGCTCTCAAACGCTGTCCTCCTGCTTTCTCTAATTGGGTGTCTCTGTGTCACTTCTCTTCTTAGTCTTATTGTCTCTTTCTCCAAGGTGCAGTTCATAAAGCTTCATGAAAAGAAAGCTTGTGTCCTTTTCGAATTAGATTCAGATCTATTCACCCTTTAGGTAATGATCCTAATTGAGTGATTGCGTGTTAACTAGGTGAATCAGGACATTAGAAACATGATGTAACACACGTCATTGCGACCGGTTAATATTGCTAATTGTCTTTGTGCTATTTGTTTATTACAGATGACTTTTCTTAACTTGTTCTGTGAAGTGGAAAGTATAAATGAGGTCCGTCTGTCGGAGGTAATTGTTGTTTTCAGCACACTGGTTGACAAATTTAATTCAGTGAGACAAATGACGAGGGAAACCTACTTCTCCGAAAACAAATCAACCCAAGATCAGGCTGATTATCGGCTGTCGACAAAGAACAGATTTACATTTTGCTTTGTCGTATTGCAGTTAGTGTCTCCTATTAGGAGTCTGTATAAGGAATATTGATACAAACCCAGAAAATTACTGCTTTGGTTTTAGTACGAAAACTTAAAGTTGATGTTTTCATTAGGGGTGCGAATCTCTTGAGTGTCTGGCGATCCGATTCAATTCCGATTTTTGGTGTCACGATTCGATTCGAAATCGATTTTTTGATTCAGACACGATTTTTGATTCAGAAATGATTTTTCTATTGAAATGGTCATACATTTTGTTCAAATTATGTAACCGACAAGATGAAAAGATTAAACAACAATGGAAACGAATAGAACATTTATTTAAAACAATAACAATTTTAGGTTTGTTACTGTATCAAATCTTTTTGCATCGTTTTATATTATACCAAAATAGGAACAAATACAGGAGCGCATAAAATTCTGTAACTTAAATTACCAGCTCATGGTCTTGAGCCGGAAAAGGGTAGCATGCCTTCTCCGGGAGGAGGTCCTGCCCCAAGTGGAGGAGTTTAAGTATCTCGGGGTCTTGTTCACGAATGAGGGAAAACTGGAGCGTGAGATCGATAGGCGGATAGGTGCAGCGTCCGCAGTGAAGCGGGTGCTGTACCGGTCTGTCGTGGTGAAGAGAGAGCTGAGTCAAAAGGCAAAGCTCTCAATTTACCGATCGATCTACGTTCCCACCCTCATCTATGGTCATGAGCTCTGGGTTATGACCGAAAGAACGAGATCTCGGATACAAGCGGCTGAAATGAGTTTTCTCCGCAGGGTGTCTGGACTCTCCCTTAGAGATAGGGTGAGAAGCTCAGTCATCCGGGAGGGACTCGGAGTAGAGCCGCTGCTTCTCCACATCGAGAGGAGCCAGTTGAGGTGGCTCGGGCATCTGGTTAGGATGCCTCCTGGACGCCTCCCTGGTGAGGTGTTCCGGGCATGTCCCACCGGGAGGAGACCCAGAGGAAGACCCAGGACACGCTGGAGGGACTATGTTTCTCGGCTGGCCTGGGAACACCTTGGGATTCCCCCAGAGGAGCTGCTCCAAGTGGCTGGGGAGAGGGAAGTCTGGGCCTCCCTACTTAGGCTGCTACCCCCGCGACCCGACCCCGGATAAGCGGAAGAAAATGGATGGATGGATGGATAAATTACCAGCATTAGGTTAGCTTAGCTGCCTGGCTTTTTCTAAAATAAATAAAAATCAAGGAAGAAATAATTCATCCATCCATCATCCATTATCTTTACCCACTTCTTCCTTTTCGGGCCAAGGGGTGTTTCATGTAGTCAAATTTAAAGAATCATGCAAAAGAAAGAACTGAAGGGAAGCTTCAGATGTCTATTTATTTTGCTGTGCTTGCAAATGAAAAACTTATTTTAGAAAATAGTATAAAGTAAATTCAGTCATGTCTATATTTAGTTGGATGTTCTATTTCTCACAGAGCCCAAGATGTTTCACATTTTGTTAGCTCGTTTAAAAACAAATCTCTGTCACTCTATAAAAAAAGAAGAAAATAAGTTCTAGCAATAAAATGTGAGGGGTTTCATTTCTTTAGTTTAAAATGATCAGGGCTTAATAAGTCATCCGGTCCTTACATGTTCTTAAAACTAAGTCAGCTCTACCTGGAATACCAGCAGCACATTACACACAACTGTGTGTATTAGTCTGTTTTTAACAAAATATTAACCAAACGCTCCGATTCAGTAACTGTATTAGTCATTTGTGTTGCGGTTGAAGAACTGGGACCATGTTGTTTGCTTGAGTTCATTGAGGTCTGTGGTCGTTTCTTACAGCGCAGCTCTATTAAAGTCCCACCAAATGTTTTTAGTGGCGTTAAGGTCTGAAATTTGACCATGCCATTGTAACACCTTGAGCCTTTTGTTGACGTTCTGTTGTAGATCTGCTGATGCCGATAATTGTTCTTTTGCATGACACCGTTTGCGCCAAGCTTCAACTGTTGGACAGACGACTTTATATTGGACTCTGGAATTCAAGGTCATCTCTATGACTGCAAGGTGCACATGTCCTATAGCTGCGTGTTGGTGCTGGTTTGTTTGGTTTTCACCAAACATTGCTGTGCATTATAGTCAGACATTTCCCTTTTGGTCTTTTTGTTCCATAAATAGGCCTGTCACAATAACAAATTTTGCTGGTTGATTGATTGTCTCAGAAATTATTGCGATAACTGATAATATTGTTTGAAATTTGACAGTAATTAGTAAATATTGTAAAATTTAAGAAGAAATTTTGGTAAATCTTTTGGGTGTAGTACCTTTTTTGACCACCGGATGGCAGTATAAGACTGAACTGAAGGATGGATAGTGAGGGAGCGAGCAGTGTGTCTCTTTAAGAAAGATGGGAGGGAGGCCCCTTGATGTGACATGGGCTGTCACTCTTTCCTTTATTCAGTTCTCAAAATGATGGATGATCATTGTGGTTTGAGCTCTTAGCATAGCATTTTTCACACAAAGCATTTAATTAAAAAAATCAGTAAACAAGTTCTCAGCTTCTTTTTTCAGAGGAAAAAAACAACGTTTTCCATGAAGGCACGGGTTTCAATTGTGAATTTTGGAGCTTCGACAAGACTCATGTTTTTTCCTCGAGGTCAGCCTGTTAGCTTAGCTCGTAGCTTAGCTTCTCAGCTTAGCTGCTTTTAGCGATCCAAAAACGTGATTTTGGACGGTTAAAACAGAATAGAAAAGAGAGAGGCAGGGTTCAGTGAAGAGCACCGGAGTTGAGCCTTTTGTCATCCAGTGTCTTCAGTAGAGAGTAGGGTTACCAACTCCTTGAAAAATAAATAAGGGACACCTCATGGCAGGGCTGGCTGACCCCACCCCCACCAGCGAAAGATCTTACTCCGGTAATTCCTCCACACAGATCTTCTCTAGATCAACCAGGTTTCATGGCCCCGGTCATCCTCTCCTTAATACAGTGCAGTCATCCTGTCCCATGTTCAGAAAAACACTCCCAAAGCATGATGCTTCCACCCCCATGCTTCACAGTAGGGATGGTGTTTTTGGGATGGTACTCCTCATTCTTCATCCTCCAAACATGGCGAGTGGAATTAAGACCAAAAAGTTCTATTTTGTTCTCATCTGACCACATACCGGTAACTTTCTCCCACGACTCCTCTGGATCATCCAAATGGTCATGGGCAAACGTAAGACGGGCCTGGACGTGTGCTGATTTAAGCAGGGGAACCTTCCGTGCCATGCATGATTTTAAACTATGACGTCTTAGTGTATTACCCACAGTAACCTTGGAAACAGTGGTGCCAGCTCTCTTCAGGTCATTGACCAGTTCCTCCCGTGTACCGGTAGTTCTGGGCTGATTCCTCACCTTTCTTAGGATCATTGATACACCACAATGTGAGATCTTGCATGGAACCCCAGCCCGAGGGAGATTGACAGTCATGTTTTAGCTTCTTCCATTTTCTAATCATTGCTCCAACAGTTGATGTTTTTTCACCAAGCTGCTTAGCAATTGCCCTGTAGCCCTTTCCAGCCTTATGGAGGTCTACAATTTTGTCTCTGGTGTCTTTGGACAGCTCTTTGGTCTTAGCCATGTTAGTAGTTACTGATTGTGTGGGGTGGACAGTCTTTATGCAGCAACAACCTCAAACAGGTGCTTCTAATTTAGAATAATAAGTGGAGGTGGACTTTTTAGAGGCGGACTAACAGGTCTTTGAGGACCAGAATTGTTGCTGATTGGCAGGTGTTCAAATACTTATTTTCCTCACTGTGTGTGTGTATGTACAGTATGTATGTATGTATGTATGTATATACAGTATATATATAATTAT
>JBBPBX010016600.1:0-18157 GCA_038048925.1 Garcialebias charrua | reverse complement strand
AATAAAACTCACTCTGTCTTCTGTCTACAGCAGGTAAGATACTGCCTCCTTGTAACTGCTCAACACAACCCCACTTCCTAAGCTCAGAACTCTTCTTTTAGAGTCTTTTCTTTCTAAAAATCTGTTTTATCGTGTCTCCATTTCAACCGTCGACCTCCTGTGTTTGCTTAAAATCACTCTTGGGTTTTCACCTTAATATTTGCTGACGTCAGGTCTGGTTCTGTTTGACTCTGGCAGAAAAGAGGAAAAATACAAACTAAAGTGAACCATAACATGCTGGTTTTTTAAATGTCTTTGGCAAGTTTCTTGGCAGCATTTAAAGACAAAAAACATTGCCCCAGTAAATGAGAGCAGCTCTTTTTGACTTGGCTTGTTGTTTTTTCTTCTCTTTGCTTCGTTTCCCCACCATGACAGGTAGAATTAAGTATTCAGAGCGGGTGTATGACGCGTGTATGGACGCCTTCGACTGCCTTCCTCTGGCCGCGCTCATGAACCAGCAGTTCCTGTGCGTACACGGGGGACTATCTCCAGAAATCACAAATCTCGACGACATCAGGAAAGTACGTGTCTCATCATTTTCACAATTATTTTATAATATGCTGCCGGTGCTGGCAAAATGAGTCACAACGAGGAACTCCTTAATTCTTATTGTTTTACAATTCTCAATAGCTTCAAGACGATGCGTAGTTTTTGTTTTAATTTTGGATATTTATCGCCTGGCAACAAGCTAGTTTTATTTAGGAGCACCAGTTTGAAAATCTCAATTTTTATTGGTCTGGAGTGATGTCATCAGCAATTCCAGTTTTATATTTTACAAAGAAAGAAAAAAAGGAGAGAAAACAGAAAAAGGGGGAAAAAAATAGAAAAAAAGGAATCGCCATACGTTATAAGAAGGGATTTCCAGTGGAGAAAATTGTCAACTTCAATGAAAATTAAAACAACTAGAGAAATGGCATATCCTAAGAAAATGCATTGGGAATGCTTAGCTGTAAAAAAAACAGCTGAAAATAGCTTAAAAACTATAATAATTCTGAAACTTAACTGAAGTGGATGAACAGGCTTACGTTAGCGAAGAAAGCAGAAAGAACATATTTGCTGAATTAGGTTTAAATAAGCAGAAATGAGCACATTTAAGAAATTAGCTTAAAAAGCTGAAATTAACACCAAAACATAGCTGAAAGTAGCTGTAAAGGCAGAAAAAACCTTAAACTACTAGGGAAGCAGAACGAGCTAAAAAGAGCTCCAAAAATATAGACTTAGCTGAAAAAGCTAAATTAACATAAAAACAGCTAAACAGTAGCTGAAAAAGCCAGAACTAGCAGAAATAAGCTGAAGCGAGCATATCTAGCTGAGATTAGCAGAAATAAGTTAATTAGGCTGGAAGTAGCAGAAATTACCATGAAAAACTTGGATTTATCTGAAACAGCTCAAATTAGCTACAACGCTAGCTGAAAAGGTAGAACAAGCTTAAAGTAGCAGAAGAAAGCAGAAAGTCACATGTTTTCCCAAATATGCTGAAAGAAGCTGAAATTGGCACAAAAAAGTGGAAATTACCTGGAAAAAAGGCTGAAATTATCAACCAAAAAAACAGCTGAAGATTAGCTAAAAAGGCAGAAAGATGCTGAAATTACAAGAGTGATGTTGACAGTGCACATTTTTTCTTAATTAGGCTGAAAAATAGTTGAAATGAGTGCAGCAATTGGGCAATTAGTTGAAAAGCTTAAATTAGCTTAAAATCAGCTAAATAGTAGCTAAAATAGCAGAAAGACGCTGAAATTACAAGAAGGGTGTGTAGAGAACACATATTTGCTGAATTAGGTTAAAATAAGCAGAAATTAACACAAAAATTAAGAGATTAGCTAAAAAAGTTGAAATTAGCAACAACAAAATCGCTGAAAGTAGCTGTAAAGGCAGAAAGAAGCTTAAAATACTAAGGAAGCAGAAGGAGCGGAAAGAGCTAAAAAAAATGTGGAATTAGCTTAGAAAGCTATATACTGTAGTATCTAAAATAGCAGAAAAAGCTCAAACTAGCAGAAATAAGCTGAAATTAGCATAACTAGCTGAAATTAGCAGAAAGAAGTTATTCAGGCTGAAAGTAGCAGTGATTACCATGAAAAACTTGAATTTATCTGAAAAAGCTAAAAAGCTAGCTGAAAAGGTAGAACAAGCAGAAGATAGCAGAAAGTCACAGGTTTGCCCAAATATGCTGAAAGGAGCACAAAAAAGTTGAAATTATCTGGGAAAAAAGTTGAAATTATCTGGGAAAAAAGTTGAAATTATCTGGGAAAAAAGTTGAAATTATCTGGGAAAAAAGTTGAAATTATCTGGGAAAAAAGTTGAAATTAGCAACAGCAAAAATTTGCTGAAAGGTAGCTAAAAAGGCAGAAAGATGCTGTAATTACAAGAAGGATGTGGAGAGAGCACGTTTTTGCTGAATTAGGCTGAAAATTTGTTGAAATTAGTGCAAAAAATGGGCAATTAGTTGAAAAGCTTAAATTAGCATAAAACGGCTAAATAGTGGCTAAAATATTAGAAAAAGCTGAAACTTGCAGAGATGATCTGAAAGGAGCAGTAAAAGCTGTTTAGCGTGCCTGACCCAGATGCTGCTCTGGGTTTGGGATCCAGATGATCAGAACAGGTCCTCCCTCTGATTAAAAAAGCATTGAAGAGGTGGATTCTGCTCCGGGGCTAATTCAGTCGTTCCAAACGGGCTTTGTGGCTGCCGTCAGATTACGTAGAATCTGAGCCACTGATGTGTCCGTCACGCTGCCCGAGCAGCTACACTTGGCGCTTTCCTTTCCAGAAAACAGTTGTTTATTCTCTTAGATTTAAAAATAAAAAGTCTGCCATTGAGTGTTTTCCATCTTTTCTGAAATGCTTTCTGAAGGAAGAGAGCCATCTTTGATACGTCCTTTACTCCCGCAGCAAACTGGAGTTTTTTGTTTTTTGTTTCCCTCCGGCGATCGCTGATTTAAAGACTTGTTTTCTTCCACAGCTAGACAGATTCAAGGAGCCCCCGGCGTATGGGCCAATGTGCGACCTGCTGTGGTCCGACCCTCTGGAGGACTTCGGAAACGAGAAGAGCCAAGAGCATTTCACACACAACACAGTGAGAGGCTGCTCCTACTTCTACAGGTGGGCACGGAGAACTTAAAGACATTTATCATGCCTGTCCTCATTCGTAGTTGAATTGGGGACTGCCATTGCAGTGCATAGAAGAGCAGTGCATTGCCTTGTGAAGCAAGGCTATAGATTGTAGTTATAAGTTATAGCATGGTTATAGCTGAGAACAATCCCTATCAGTCGTAGTTTAAAGCTAAATATTTAGTGAAAAGCTAAAATGATCAAAACAGTAGCTAAAAGGAGAAAAATAAAAACGGAGCACGTAGGCTAAAGTGGATTTCTGAGTACAATATTTTTAAATTAAATAGATTTCATGGTTACCGTATTTTTCGCCATATAAATCACACCTTTTTGTATAAATTTGCAAGTCCTGCGACTTATACACCAAAGTGACTAATATACATTTTTTTCCTCATATTTATAACCAATTTTTGGCTGAGATCTGACTATTTCATTCATTCTGACATGGAAAATATTGAACACTACCATTTCCAGCCACTAGAGGGCCCTCGAGTAATATGGCAAGCAAAGTGTTTCATTAATAGGTAAAAGTTGCTATTAATTAAAAGTTGCTATTAATGAGACACTTGGCTTGCCGTACATAAGCCACCTTCGTCTTGCTCCGCAACTCATGGAGCAAATGTCAAATCAGCTGCTTTCACTGCGCCGCCCAGGTGAAATGCATCTAATTTGACCATTAAAGTGCATTTATTAAGGAAAAGTTCAACTGAGACACACCTTTGCTATAATTTCGAGCAAACAAATAATTGTTTTTAAGTGTTGATCTTGTTAAATTATTGTTAAAGTCCTCCTGTGCACGCCCCGGCCGCCATTTGGCAGCCAATGGATTGTTGGCACAACACCGGCCCACGTTTCCGAGTGGTCACCGGTGACGCATAATTGATGCAACTTATACAGCGAAGCGACTTATTTATGTTTTTTCCTACTTTTAGACATTTTTGGACTGATGCGACTTATACGGCAGAAAGTACAGTATTTACATAAAATTCAGTGGTAATTAGCAACAGCTAGCCGTAGCACTTCAAGTGTGGCCTGGGGCACTTCCTGTACCATCTAATGAGAATATTTCTGCTGGGATAACCAAGTCTTGCAAACCTGTCAGTAACGCAGAAGTTATAAAATATATATAATATAAATAATTTGCATGGACCTTTTGTGATATTTGGCTCCTCAGTTGGGTCAGAATCGAACCCTTCTCTGCAAAATGACTGCTTCATACAGTGATATCTGTAATAAGATTTAATTTGTTCTCATCGTTTCCATCAACCCCACTTCAAAACTCCTGAACTGTCCCTTTAAACATCCTGCTGAGGGGAAAGGCCTGTTTGTTTCAGTTAATGAATAATGTTTTAAGAGGTTCTTCAACAGGAATGGAGGGCTGCAGACATTTCCACAGGCTTGAAGTTGCCACACCTCAAACTCGAGAGTGGGGGGTGGGGGGAGTGGTTTTCAGAAAAAATTCACAACTTTTCAACATTAAATCAACAAAAGCTGGGAAACAACAAACAAAACTCTTGATTTCTATCCCCACTTTTGCTTTCTCGCCCTTTTAATCAAGAAATAACCCGTTGTAGTCTGTAACATGGCTTTCATTTCATCCTCCTGCTGCCCTTGGATCAAAACGCAGCAGGGTTAGAAATCTATGCAGCATCTAAATGTGACAGTTCATCTGAAATAATCTTAATACGGGGGATTGGTGGTGCAGAAGTTGGCGAAGGCGAGCCTGTGAATGGAAGGTTGCCGACCCTTAAGCCCCCACTGATCCCTCCCCCTGGTGTCCTCTGCACCTTGTGTGGACTGCGGCAGCTCGGTTTACTCGCTCTGGTGACCCCTATAAGTAAAAGTCCTTTTAAAAGTGGGTCCGTCAGCCTTTTGGACCATGAACGGCCCAAAAGGCTGATCAAAGTTCTGAAAAATCATCCAGCTGTCAGTCGCTACAGCAGATTCATAGGTTTGATAAAGTTGATCAACTCGTATGTAGATGATGTCACGTTATATTCATTTTAAAATGTCCAATTTCCCTCTTGATTATTTTATCAATTGCATTATTTAACCAAGTTTTATGAATCATTATCCAAATGTCTCCTTTCTGGTAGAAACCAGTAAAGGTTTTTGATGTTTTGTACCGTAAAGTGAAAATAAAAATACTACCGTATTTTTCGCCCTACAAGTCACGGAAATCATTATTATTATTATTTGCATAATTTGCATGCCCTGTGACTTATACACCGAACCAACATATTTTTTTATTATTTTTCCATATTCATAAACCAACTTTTGGCTGAGATATGACTGTTTTCATTCATTCTGACTGAAAATATTGAACACCACCATTTTCAGCCGCTAGATGGCAATCAAGTGGTATGGCATGCTGTTGTGTGTGTCATGTAATAGGTAAAAGTGGCTATTAATTACAGAATCGGCTCGCCTTAGCCTGCCACCATCATCTGCCTAGACTAGAGCAACTGTGAAATCAGCTTCATTTCGCTGCGCCGCCCCAGCAAAATGCAGCTAATTTGACCAAAAAGTGCATTAATTAAGGAAAAGTTCAACTGAGACACACCTTTACCATAATGTCGAACAAACAAATAATTGTTTTTAGGTGGTTATCATGTTAAATTTCGAAGAAATGGACAGCGAGTCGCCCTCTGCACGTTCCAGTTTCCACATATCTGCTTATGAAACGCAGCTGATTTGACTGTTGAAGTGCATAAAAGAAAAGTTAGACTGAGCCACACCTTTGCTATACTTTTGAGCAAACAAATAATTGTTTTTAAGTGTTAATTCTCGTTAACTTCTTGTTAAAGTCCTCCCATGCACACCCCCGCACCTGCCATTTGGCAGCCAATCGATTTTTGGCACAACACAGGCCCACATTTCTGGGTTGTCAGTGGTGACACATAACAGATGCAACGTATTTATGGATTTTTCCACATTATTAGACATTTGGACTGATGCAACTTATTGGGTGCTGCGACGTGTACAGTGGAAAGTACAGCATAGTCAAAAGTTCTTATTTTGCTTAATATTGCTAATTTTGAGAAGATTGTTTTTCATCTATTTTGCTGTTGAACCTAAACGTTATATAACAAAGGATTACCAATGAATTTGCAGGAAGTCTGCATTTACCTTGTAAGCCAGCTGACCAAAATGATACCTTACTTAAACTGCAGCTGTGGGCCGCACAAAATCACTCCAAGGGCCGCAAATGGCCCTCGGGCCATGCCTTGGACACCCGTGGTTTAGATTATTTTGAGTCACTATCAGAGAGACAGAGTTCAAATAAGATTACTTCAATTAACAACGACTGGGGAGTTCCTCTTTGATGTCACTTCCTGTTTCACTTTGGCCACGTCAAGTTCAAAAGAAAATGTTCCAGCTGTGTGACAAAACATCTGTATTATGCCAGATTCCTTAAATATGAAGACCTTTTCCCTCCACTCTGTGTTTGTAGGGAACTTGTGCCCGTCTTTACGAGTCACTGGACAAACGATGGAGAACATCTCAAACCGTGGCGCGGTACCTCGACTCTCCGTCCGGTTTCTGAACGCGCTCAGCTCCGTTTGCAGTCCAGCCCGCAGAAGTGATAGAAAAATGTCTTCAGGCTTCCAGCTGCTTCTCTTTTTCTTCCACGGGCAGCAGGTGTTTTATAACTACTTGCTTAATTTTATTTTAAGGCTAGTGCTCATAAATTGACTTCCCCGCGCAGCAGGAAGCAGGGCGTGTTGCCGAACTTTCTCCTCTTAGCGTAAATGAGGCGTCGCCACCACTAATGTTTTTATTTAACTCGAGCGTGACCAGAGGTATTTTGGGTATGTGGCTGTGTTTTTAACAAACATCTCCACACAACAGATCTGAACGTCAAGACATGTTTACGGTGAACCCTCGTTAACCCTGCTGCCATTTGGTCTAAATTCCTCCGGACTCGGGCTTTCATCAGCGTCCAACACTTGATCTGCCCAGGGGAGGGTGGCTAATTGGCTTCACGCAGGCCTTCAGGATTTATGAGACGGTTTCTGCCAGAAAGAGAGAGGCATTCCTCTGCACTCCTCCTCAAAAAGCCCATCAGGCTGCATCGTTGCTCCGGTCCTGCAGTGAGCGGCGTTTGCCTCAACGCCGCAGGTTCCGCTCGTAACACTTTTTACAACTCGGCCATGAAATTACACAAGCTTCAAACATGGCCGCCTTCGCTAAGAAACATAAATCAGTCGGCCTTAAGTTAGTTTTATTTTATTTAACATGTTTTATTAACGTTTAATCAAAAAATATGGGTTTTTTTGTGCAATAAAGCTGCTGAAAAGTGGTCGTTTCCTGGATGAATGGGAGATGATCTGAACCAAAACGTAAATTACCACTAAACAAATGTAAAATATATTAAATCTAAGAGTAAACAAAACCACAACGAATTATTACATCTGCTGAAGGGAGACGGAGTGAGGAATAAAGCTATATTTTTTCATTTCTACAGCCTAAAAGAAAGTTATTTCAGCTCATAAAAGCCCTTTTCTTTTGGAAAATGTCCCTTTTGTCACCATAAACATTTGTTCTCATGTCCACTTGATTCTTAACTGTGTGGATGTTTATTGTTTTCATCTTGCTCGTCCCGCAGTTTTCAAACTATTTCAACAAATCACGAATCAAAACGTTCAGCTTTTTCAGGACAATCCTGCTATGACTTTTTGTATTGGTGCAGCTTTAGCTTTTTGAAATATTTCGCCTTTTCTGTCACTTTTTTTCCACATAGAAAATGAATTGAGCTCATTTTACATCCTTCAAATATTTAGATCTGTTTTAGGGATACGCAATGTTATCGGCATGGTATCGTATTGACCGATATTAGCGATAAAGTTAAATATTGGCCATTCCATCAAAAATCTCACATATATAAAAAAGGCTTCTGTTTTAAGTTTGCTTTTAATTTAAGAAAATCAAGTACCAATATATCTACCGGTATTCAAGCACTGCTACGTATGTGCTTTTCACTTTCGCTTGTGAAGAGGTTGAGATAAAATTTATGAAAATTTACAAATTTGCACTGTTCGAGTGTTGTCATTGTGTTAGAGAGTAAATGTCATGAATAAATTTGACATTAAACATAATCCAAGTTGAAGTGTTGCATCATTTTCAGCTCCTTTTTGGCATCCGCATTTGGTAGCGGGACAAATAGACAAAGACCATGCAGAATAATGTAGTATTTTAATTCCATAGCAGAGAAAGCTACGTAGTATCCGTAAGTAGATCTAGGTGAAAATATCTGTATTGGTATCGGTTATCTGCCAAATAAGTTTTAACATATTGCCATATCGGATATCGGCCAAAAATGCAATATCGTGCATCCCTGATCTGTTTACAACCTTCAACTGCTCCTTTCACATTTTGTTCTGGTTCAGCTTCTTTCAGCTTCCTTGTGCAAATTTAAACTTTGTTTCCAGCTACTTTCTGATAATTTCATCTTTTTTCCCCCAGCATTTTTATGCTTCTAACTTCTTTCTGCTAATTTCATCTTATGTTCATCTTGTTATGCTTATTTCGGCAAATTTCAGCTTTTTCTACTATTTCAGCTACTATTTAGCAGGTTTATGCTAATTTTAGCTTTTCAGCTAATTCCACATGCTTTGCAATAATTTCAAACGTTTCAGCCTAAATCAGAAAAAAATGTTCTCTCTCCACTTCCATCTGGTTATTTCAGCTTCTTTCTACTTTTTTATCTATTTTTTATCTATTTTTTATTTATTTATTTATTACCTGTTCAGCGACCTTTTTAGCATTTTTTTTTCTTTGCGGCTGTTTTCAGATGAATTCAAGTTTTTCTTGGTAAATTCTGCCACTTTCAGTGAAATTAACTTCTTTCAGCTAATTTCAGCATGTTATGCTCATTTCAGCTTATTTATGCTAGTTTAAGCTATTTTTGCAATTTCAATTATTATTTAGCTGTTTTATGCTAGTTTTAGCTTTTTCAGCCAAGTCCACATTGTTTTAGCTCATTTCAGCTCTTTCTGTTCCTTCTGGTAGTTTATGCTTCTTTCTGCTTTTCAGCTAATTTTCAGCCATTTTTTGTTAATTTGAGCTTCTTTTTTTTAGCTACTTTCCTAATTTTTGTGCTCATTTCTGCATATTCAAACCTAATTCAGCAAATATGTATTTTTTCTGATTTCTTCTGTAATTTAAACTTGTTCTCCCATTTCAGCATGATTTTTAGCTAATTTCAGTTGTTTTTCAGCAAGTTCTTCAGCAATAAGCATTCAGACTGCATTTTCACAGGAAATGCAATTTCTCTAGTTATTGATGATTTCTTCCTAACATAATCAACTTCAGTGACTCACCTCTTTGCAAGGCATTAAAGATTTTAAAAAATGGGCACTTTAAAAAAAAAGTCTTAATTTGCTCATGCGAGCTTAGTGTCTAATGAGTCTACTCCTAACGGACTTCCAAAAAGAAACGTGTTAACGCTGCTTCGTGAAGCGCGATGCGTCACACTTGACCAGGGCTCAACAGCAGCTTGGCTCGCTCGTTATAAAACCTCAGTGCTGCGCTGATTAGAGAGCAGAACGAGAATTCTTTTAAAACTGCGTTTTTCAGAAGACTGTGGAGTGCTCGGCGTTTGATTGTGACGTGTGGGAGTTCAGTTCTTCGCTAAGCTCTGATGGTGCT
This sequence comes from Garcialebias charrua, assembly GCA_038048925.1. NCBI lineage: Eukaryota > Metazoa > Chordata > Actinopteri > Cyprinodontiformes > Rivulidae > Garcialebias > Garcialebias charrua. The sequence goes on along the minus strand of JBBPBX010016600.1, from coordinate 8,362 downwards.
GAAGGGTCGGGTTTGGATTACAGAACTGTGTCTGGATTTTAAATAACACTTTACAATGTTCAACCACAGAGTTTTGTTTTTTTCCAAAATAATGGTTGTACTTTTACATAACTGTTGTATAAATACACAAAGACTCAAGTGGCGAAGGTGAGACGGGCCTAAGTAGACTGATAGTCCAACAGGTTCTCCTGTGTCTTAAGTTCAGCAACAGTTAGATGATTTCCTGTTTTCTTCACACAAGACTTTCATTTATTTAAAAGTATCGTAATCTTTTTTTTAAAATTCATTCAACCTTTATTTCTACAGGTTAGTCTCGTTGAGTCACGAGGACTCATTTTCAAGAGAGACCTGTTTTAGCCAAAACCACAGATAAGGTACCGGTACACACAAAAATAATCAACCAAAAAAAATGCAAATAAAATATAAATGAAAAGTAGTATTATGAAACAAAATCTAATCAATGTGCCTTATAAAACAAAGTAAAATACTAAGACAATTAAAACAGGAACATGTTTGCTTTGATTTTTCTATTTTGTTTAAAATGGTAAATGGAGCTTACTTATATAGCGCTTTCCAGCCCCCTATGAGGGGCCCAAAGTGCTTCACAGTACCAGCCATCCACTCATTCATACACACATTCATACACCGGTATCCCTTAGAGAGGTCAAAGTCGAGAGCTTCAGATCTTTTTGTAAGGTGTTCCAGGTTACAGAGTAAAGGCCGAGATACACTCGAGCGTCCTCACGGTACGCCTATACGCAGCGTACGTACGCTGTGGCAAAAGCGTAGCCCCGCGTAGCCCCTCAGGGCATGTACGCGCAAAAGTATTTTTTTACTACGCATACGCGATCCGCGTGCGCGATACGCGGTGTCTGACCATAAACTTCCCGGCGCCGGACTGTTTTGTATGTTACACAAATGAAATAAATTCCCCTTCTTTATCGCTGATCGGGCCTTTTCTTTTGTTTTTTTGCCTAAAGTCAAGTAACCGCTTCTTCCTCCGTTCACTCGATGATTGAAATGAATGAATTCAGGTCCTACCTGGGTGCACGATGTTTTAAATATTCCCTGGTGGGCTGTGTGCTGCAGGAAAAGCGCTCCCTGTTATTATTTTTATTTCTGAGAGAACTTTTTATAACATATATAGTAGAAACACCGTATCAGAACACCGCAGAAGTCCAGCGAGCTGCTCATGATGAGTTCTCTAGGTTTCACTTTCAGCTGACTAGGTTTCACTTTCAGCTGACTTAAAGGCTGTCAATCAATTCAGTAGGCGTGTCAGCAAGTGACCAATCAGCGAGCTCAGTTGAGTCCCTCCGTGCTCAGCTGCTCATATTACAACAAGGAGAACGTGAGCTGAAGTATAGCAGCAAAAACATACGCACAAAATATGCGCGTATACGCGCGTATACGCGCGTATACGGAGTCTGCTTCAGTGTATCTCGGCCTTAAGAAAAGCCTTTTGCAGAGTTCAGTCCGCACTGAGGGAACGCTGCAGGTAGTGATGGCCTGAGAGCGCACGCTGTAACTGCACTGACAACATAACACGTGGGAGGAGATATCAGAAGGCAGTGGTTTAAAGCTGAAAATGAACCAGTGTAAGAGTCTGTTTGAAGTTAATGATGACCAAATATCCAGTGAATACAGAATACAGTGATGGGTATGGTAGTTACAACCAGTTGTTAATCTTAGTGCGCCGTGGTAGACAGCATCCAACATCTGCAAGGTACAGGCAGGAGCATTCATGTAAATAATGTCATCATAATCAATGGCTGGTAGGAAAGTAGCAGCTACAAAGTGTTTCCTGGCGTTCAGAGTTAAGCAAGATGTATTTCTGAAAAAGAAACCCAATTTTAATTTCAGCTTCTTTTATCAAGTTTTAGACATGCAGCTGAAAAGAGTGATGTGCATCGATCAAGATTCCCAAATACTTATAAGGATTCACAAAATCAATAGGAATACCATTCATAGATAAGATAGGAGGAAGGACTGCTGGTACAGACTTCCTGTTTGGTAACAACATCTCTTTGGTTTTATCAGCATTTAGCACAAGTTTGAGATGGAACAAATCTGACTGGACAATGTCAAATGCAGACTGCAGTATAAGAGCTGGAAACCCTTAGCAACTGTTCTAGCTCAACTGTTCTAGCTCAACGAAAAACAACTGTGTCGTCTGCATAGAACTGTATGGATGCATCAGGAATGGTCTGACCTACATTACTTATGTAGATTGTAAAGAGTCCTAAGACAGAGCCTTGTGGTACACCACTGTTGACAATTAAATAACTGGAAGAAGTGTCATTATGTTGGAACGCATTGCCTCTGATTAATCTGAGAGGTCGGAGGCAATGAACTAATAGTGTAATCTGAGAAATCAATGTCTTGAGAGCTTATGGCATAAGATGTCACAGTCCACAGTGTCAAAGCTTTAGACTGGTCTAAATAAAGCACAGCACAGTAGTTCTTAGCATCCAGTGCTTCAACAACGTCAGAATCAAGGCGTCCAACTGTTTTAAATTACTGCTAATTGTCTTGTTCCCGTTTGACTGAAGGCACAAAACAAATTTCAACCTCGGGTTTCTGCTGGGAGAAGAAAGTCCTCCTGAACTCGGCTGTAAAGCTTTTGGTCTCGCTGCTCGCAGAGTGAATAGATCAGCGTGAACAGAAAACACGCTCCTGATATGATTTCTGCCTTGGTGTATGTTTGTCATTAGATTTACTGCAAATAACTTCTTAACATTTAAGATCATCACTCCTGATCTGATACTATGAAATGTTTAATATTAAGCACATAAACGTGTAGTCAGTCTTTTTGATTTTAGCTCTAGTTTTCATAGAAATTTCAGTGGAAGTGTCTCAATATTTGCTGCGGTAGGTCTTAGAATACATTTAGCTTGAACTTTGGGCTGTTTGTCCACCGTTTCTTTGAGTACAATCAATAAACCTTTCACCTTTTTTAACATGTTTTTTATTTTATTTTATTGATTGCCCGTCTTGGGCTTTTTCTTGACGTACGAGTAAACTAAATGTCTCTTTATTCAACAGCTACCCTGCAGTCTGCGACTTTCTACAACACAATAACTTGTTGTCCGTCATCCGGGCCCATGAAGCGCAGGATGCTGGGTGAGTGTTGTGGTGTTTTGTCTCATCCCGTCTCGCTGTCACACGGCACCGTGACTCAGAGTTAAATGAAAAGCAGCGTTTGGTTTTTAGTATCAGGAGTGCTTCCTTTGAGCTTGTATGGGGAGTAGGATGAGCGCAAATTTCGAGAGGGGTGGGTCGCGTTTATCCTGGAAATTAAAACGAATCTGGCATGGAGGGTGAGTCGGCCTCGTGTGATGCAACGAGGACGAGTCAGGGAGACATGGCTCTGATTTAAGAAAAAAAAGAAGTTGCGGGAAGCTCGCGGTTACGGCTGCAGCTACGCAACAACTTGCTTCACCACTTGCTTCTGCCGTGGACGGACGTTCCCCCTCCCACGTCGCTTTGCTTTGCTGCTCTGTCTGTCTGTGAAACTGCTTATGAGCCTCTCTTGCATATCTTCTGAACAAAAGACTACAGACTTATTTGGTCAGTTGGTCCCTCTACACAATTTAATAAAATTTCTTCAAAGAGAAGACAGGCTTTAGGCGAGACGATTTGCCCTGTTGGCACGCACACAGCTGGATATCTCATCAACTTGAAGACTTGATGACGTGTCTATCTCTGCTGTCATCTGTGGATTTTACGGATGCATATTTAATTGGATTTACGATAACTGGTTCCTGCTTTTTGGATTCAGCTGGTTGCTGGTTTTAGCTACAATCAAGGAAGTCGTCTGCAGCAAATTGGGACCCGACCACGCTGCTTGCCTTTGTGATGTCTTGGTTCTTGCCTGTCTATCCGGACTCGGTTACCTTGGGCAGAATGGATCAGATCTTGGGGATTTTTACTCGGGTACGTTCCATCGGTGTGGCCACATAATTTGGACATTTCTGAACCGTTTTTGGACAAACACAGACTCAAGGTAGATGTCATTATGTTCTGCCTGTACCCAAAACAACTGTGTGTTTATCTGAATCTGGCTCCCCCAACTGACTTTGAAGGCCACCTTATCTGAATACGCCTGGAGGACATGCAATCTGACGCTCACCCCCGCCCATCGGGGAACTCCACCGTCAACCAGAGTCTTCTTCTTCTTCTTCTTTCGGCTTTTCCCTTTTCAGGGGTCGCCACAGCGAGTCATCCTCCTCCACCTCACTCTGTCCTCTGCATCCTCTGTCCTCACTCCAACTACCTTCATGTCCTCTCTAACTGCATCCATATATCTCCTCTTTGGTCTCCCTCTTTGTCTTTTTCCTGGCAGCTGCATTTCTAACATCCTTCTACCAATATACCCACTGTCCCTCCTCTGGACATGTCCAAACCATCTCAGTCTGGCCTCCCTAACTTTATCTCCCAGTTGTTTAACATGTGCTGTACCTCTGATGATCTCATTCCTGATCTTATCCATCCTTGTCACTCCTAAGGAGAACCTCAGCATCTTCATTTCTGCTACTTCCAGTTCTTTCTCCTGTCTTTTTGTCAATGCCACTGTCTCCAGACCATACAACATAGCTGGTCTCACCACTGTCTTGTAAACTTTTCCTTTGACCTTTGCTGACACCTTTTTGTCACAAATCACTCCTGAAACTTTTCTCCATCCACTCCATCCTGCCTGGACTCTCTTTTTCACCTCTTTACCACATTCCCCATTTTCCTGTACAGTGGACCCCAAGTACTTGAAGTCCTGCACCTTTGTGACCTCTGCTCCTTGTAGCCTCACTGTTCCACTGGCCTCCCTCTCATTCACACACATGTACTCTGTCTTACTACGACTGACTTTCATTCCTCTTCTTTCAAGAGCATACCTCCACCTCTCCAAGTTCTCTTCCACTTGTTCCCTGTTCTCACCACAGATCACAATGTCATCTGCAAACATCATAGTCCATGGGGATTCCTGCCTGACCTCATCTGTTAGTCGGTCCATCACCAGAGCAAACAAGAAGGGGCTCAGAGCCGATCCTTGATGCAATCCCACCTCCACCTTGAAGCTATCTGTCACTCCTACAGCACATCTCACCACTGTCCTGCTGTCCTCATACATGTCCTGTACCAGTCTAACATACTTTTCTGCCACTCCAGATTTCCTCATGCAATACCACACCTCTTCTCTTGGTACCCTGTCATATGCTTTTTCTAAATCCACAAACACACAATGGAGTTCTTTCTGACCCTCTCTGTACTTCTCTATCAACATCCTCAAAGCAAAGATGGCATCTGTGGTGCTCTTTCTTGGCATGAAACCATACTGCTGCTCACAGATAGTCACATCTTGTCTAAGTCTTGCTTCCACAACTCTCTCCCAGATCTTCATTGTGTGGCTCATCAACTTAATTCCCCTGTAGTTGCTACAACTCTGTACATCACCCTTGTTCTTAAAAATGGGAACCAGCACACTTCTTCTCCACTCTTCAGAGTGAACCAGCTGAATAAACATTCTGTCATCATTTCAGGACTCTTGGATTCTCATTAGCATTGACCTTGGCCATTCCCCGACATCCTCGAGAATGTTAACCGATCTCATTGGAGGAGCTGTTGATTATTTCATCCTTATCAAACTCTTACAGTGACCTCGAGAGCATCTATAAACATTGCTCATCGTTTTCGGTGTCTCCCCTCCCCCCTGCAGAATGTCTACGTCACTATGTGCTTATTTGTGCGAGGTGTTTTTTAATATTAGAATTTTCTTTTCTCAGGCAAGAAGAAAATTTTTAATAGGAATTTTTTTGCCTCCACTTTCTAATGTGTCTACCAGTAATTTCATTACTTTTTGTCTGTCTAAGCAGATCTCACTTGTAAATGAGTCTTCGAGGCTCAATGTGGCTTATCTGTCTAAATAAAGGTTGAATGAACAAATGAATTTCAAGCTCAAACGGAGGCAAACCTCTTTGTAGTTTGTATTCTGTACGGGGGTGGGGGGGGGGGTGTTGAGCTGATTCCGCTGTGAGCGAGGCGAGGGGAGTTGTTTACCTTGTACTCCCACAGCAGGGACACATGAGACACCTGGCCACATCTCAGGTGAGTTCACTGACCACCCCCCTCCCCTCGATGTAATGTTTATGTCTAACAAGTAAACAATAAGCTGGTAGACGATTTGAAATTTTTAAATCCACGTCCCATCTGTTGATTTAGAACAATTTAAATCTGGTTTGGAATAATTCCATGTTGAATATGAGCTACCTGCAGAACTGGGATCTGATGACCTGAGAACGTGTGGAGGTGTCCACACATCGGCTTGACTCCAACACACCAAAACTGGCAACAAGAAGCCACGAAAACCGTCTCTGCTTGTCATTTACTCCAGTGTCTCAATCGTTCTGTTTTAAACTCGCGGTTTTCCTCTCTACGTTTCTCCAGATATCGCATGTACAGAAAGAGTCAGACCACGGGTTTCCCGTCCCTTATCACCATCTTTTCAGCTCCAAACTATCTAGACGTCTACAACAACAAAGGTAAGGAGGTGACCGTGTTGTCTTTCCACGTTGACGCAGGTAGACTGGGTGGGCCTCTGTCTACGAGACGGTGCCAACAGTTGATTTTCTGTAGCACAGTAAAGTAGGCTGTATAATTTATACACCTACAGGCTACAGGACTAATGTATACTTTTATTTAACAGTTTTGTTCTGGCAAAACCTTCAGAAGTTCATTTTGCTTTCAGTCAAAGTATGGAGGCGGGGTTTTAACCCCCCCAAAAAAAGGCAGGGCTATTGTTTAAAAGCAAAATACAGGTACTTTATTTTTCACTCATTTTCAGTCTACTGTAACTTGGGGGAATTTAAACACAGACAGACAGAATACCCTGATGCATGTTCAATAATCCAGGTAGAAAAATCTAAAAAAGCTACCGGTAAGTCTGGTCCTCTGGACATAGCTTTTTCAGACAGACAGACACATATAGATAGTAGGCTGTGTAAAAATATCGATATCGCGATGAATATCGATTTTTTTCTTTCCTAGAAAAAAATCGATATTCATCTGCAAGTATGGTACCTTAAAAAAAATGTTTTTTTTTTGTTGTTTTTTTTGCTTTTTGAATGTCCAGAGGACCCGACTTAGCTTTTTTAGATACCTCTGCATCCCTGGCACCAGTGTATCCTCAGAGAGAGTCTTCTCCACCCCTGGAGATATCATCACTGTGCAGAGAAGTGCACTTCTCCCAGAGCACGTCGATCAGATTCTATTTCTAAACAAAAATCTGAGGAGAATGTAGCTCACTTGGTCTGCAGAGTAGACTTTCTGTTTAGAGTTCACTTATTAGTCAGGGTCTATCTACAGGCCTTAAGCTGCTCTGCTAAGATGGGTGCATTTGAAGTTAAATGTTCTTCATTACTTGAATTATAGACTGTTTTGGAGAAGTCATATTACTGTTTACTTACCAAGCACTTAGAGTGATTCCTTCAGATGTTAAGTGTCAAGGTTAAAAAGGTTTCAAACTATTCAGAGCAGGGCACTTGGTGCACTTTATTTACTTTACAAATGCATGTAAGCTACAGTTTTTACTGTTTCAATTGAAAGAAACATGTTTTCTCACCACTTCTTTGATTCATTTTGTCCAGCTGTCGACTTTAAGTCTGTGTCCATGTCCAACCAGAGCCAAGTATTGTGTAGTTGGTGCTTTTAATCAGTTTTCAGTTAAATTAATTCAATCCAAGTCTATAACAGTCTCAAAATGTCACCAAAATCACTCTGTCCCTCTAAAATCTTTCAGAAAATCGCAAAAGTGTATTGAATTGTATCGTTTACTGAATATCGCAATATATATCGTATCGTGAGCAGAATATCGTGTATCGTATCGTGAGATTATTGTATCACTACAGCCCTAATAGATGATGGATAGATAAATGGATGGATGCATGGATGTATGGATATTGTAGATAGATGGATGGATGGATGGATAATGTAGATGGATAGATAGATACCGTAGATGGATAGATGGATACCGTAGACAAATACTGTTGATAGATATAGATCGATATTGTAGAATAGATACCATGGATAGACAGATAGATACTTATTTACTCAATTTATCCATCCATCTATCCATCCAATAAAAGACACATGAAATAATAAAAAAAGATACAAAATACACAAATGTAAGAAAAGACAATATGCACATGCACAAGGTGGTACATTCATGATTAACCCATCTTGTAGATGAGTCCTCGAAGCTCAGTGAGACTAACCTGTATAAAGGCTGAATGAGATATATACAGTACACTATATACATACGGTACATATATAAATATATATACAGTATATATGTGTATATATATGTGTGTGT